>JANRFK010004149.1:165611534-165625661 GCA_030068395.1 Apalone spinifera
ATAAGCATATACTTATCGGGTAATCGACTAGTCACTTACATCTCTAGTGTGAATAAAGAGACAGTGGCTCTTCAGAGTTCAGACAGGGAAAAAGAGCACCATATCCTGCTCTCTGGAAGAAAAAGTATTCATATGAAAAGAAATATAAAACCATTTTATTAGAACTCAGATTATTTTTATATAAAATTCTTATTTTAAGTAGAAATTCACCTTTCACCTGAGTATCATCCTTGGCCTTATATTCTGTGCTTTTAATAGCCAGTTCCACACCATAGCCTGACAGGTAAACTTTTTCTTTACTTGGATTCTGGAAGAAAAGGTAAAAAAAGAAAAAACCTAGCACATTGCATGTCTTTGTGTGGACATAACACACACTATGCTAGTGGTTTCCATAACTTGCTTGTATTGGCAGACATGTAAGGTGACTGGAGTGTCACAATACAAATGTCTATTATTTTAGCATTCAGACAGCACTTGTATAGTATAAAATACACAAGAAGTCACCCCAGTATGAACTATTTTGCAAGAGTACAACAATCATTTATATACATATATAGGCTCTTTGCAGTTAAGCTAGCTGAAGAAAAGAACAAAGAAAGAATCATAGGAAAGAACAGATCACAGTAGGACTGGCGATTGGTTCTGTGAAGCAACCTATGTTTGCATCCAAAATAAAGCTTGTAAACACTGAATAGAACCAAACAAAACATGACACTGCATAAGTCAATGTTTGAACCAATTTGTGATGAATACATTTATTTAATCAAAATGAACCATGGAGACAAAATGTTGAGAAGCAATTAACTGTGAAGCAAGAAAATGAAAATACTCCAGCCTCCAGAATGATAAAAATATATAGGAAATACCACAGAAATGATCAAACCAATTAACACTTCAAGACGGGAGGTCATATATTCATTTCAGAATTTTAACATGACACTTCCGAGCATTTTATGTAAGCATATGTCTTACAACATATATCAAATGTCTCTTATAACCAAGATCCAGAATTAAGCGTTTTATGCAAAGAATGGAAATTGTCTCATGGAATCATGTGTTATTTTTAAAAAAAGGAAGGTGGTGTAAAAGTCTTTTTTTTTTCTATGTCTTGTGAAAAGTACAAGTATCAATAAAGCTGAACCAACTGATACCTTTTCACACATGGCAAATTTGGCCGTCAACCCAAAAATTACATATATGGCTCATATCAACACAATCACACCATCAGGAAGAGAAACGAAACAGATCAAAAACTCTTGTACGCCATTAAAATGTACCATTAAACATTTATTCCATAAGCATTTCTTTTGAGATCCAAGATAAAAAGTAAATTTGGAGTATGGCCCCTTCAAGATTGTTGGGATGGAGAAACAAGAGCAGATAGATCACAGTAAGAATGTTAGATAGTGATTAGTTGAATAGTCATGTAACTACAAAAAATATTATCGGTTACACAACTATTCCATAGTCCCTGGGGGGCAGGGCCGGTAGCCAGTGTGCTCCCGGCGAACGCTCTGCCACCCCACACTGCTGCCTCTGTATCAGAGGCAGTAGTGTGGGACAGCAGCCTCTGTCCACCGGGTGGGGGGGCGGAGTGGAGGAGCTCCCTGAAGACAGAGGCAGTGCTGGAATCCCATAGAGTAGCCTCTGTTCACAGTAAGCCTGGACCCACTGCAGATAAAGGCTGCTCCATGGCAACATTCCCTGCCCCCTCCCTCCGCTGTTGCCTCTGATAAAGAGGTGGCAGCATGGCTAGCAGATGGGGGGGAGGGGATGTGAAGGTGGCTCCATGGCTTGTGGGGAGCCAACTTGGCACCACCTCTTGCTCCCCACCTCTTAATGCCTCTGATACAGACCGGGGGGAGGGGGAAGAATGTGTGTAGTCAATGAGATTAACTGATGAGCCTGTGTTTATCGGTTCATCTTCTACTCAACTACACGCTGAAATCTCTTGATCACAGTACAAATGATGAATCCAGCAATGGAATCCAATCCTAGTTCCATAAAAAAAAGAAATGGCTCCCATTTGGAAAACACCTCTCACTCTTTAACCACCCAGCTCAAACTACAAATGTTTTGTGCTTCACCCCATCCATGCAAATATTTGATCATAAAAGGAACTCTTTTTCTTAGCCATGTAAATGATAAAAGTGACTTTCATAATTTGATTGTATAGGTATATCAGAATCCAGAAATGATGTCTGACTATTGAGTTTAGTGTAAAGAAAATATTCGGGTAACAGGAAATATGGGCCTACATTTTCAAAATGGGTACCTAAAAATCAGCACACTATATTCAGATTCTCACACCTCTCAAAAATTAGACAACTTATTTAAGTATCTAAGGCTGGATGTCAGAGCCTCACCATAGACAACCATTTTTTAACGTATTAGCAAGAGGCTCTTCCTAATTCCCAAGAAAATGTTCAAAATATTATCAGTACTTACAGCAACATAGTGTCTGAGGATATAAGTGATTTCTCCTGCACTGGCTTTCGAAACAAGCAGGCTGTGAAATTTTGAAAACTCCTCTGTGCCAATCTCAGCATACAGTATGACAACTGGACTCTCGGGATTAGAAAGGGGATATCTGTGATCTCCTTTGAACAAAAAAGGCTTCAGCCTAAGAACAAATATCAAGAATTAAAATGTTGTGGTTTTAACATGCACTTGAAAGAAGAAACTGAGCAAGGTGCATCAAAATCTCTTTTCCTTTCCACTGTAAGCTGTCAGGTGTCTTTTCACAAAAGGACAAGGTGTAATCATTATTAAGCCTGTGAGTTGGTATGTGGCTACAAAACTTTGATAAAATGGAAAAAACAGTCTTTCAAAGCCCTCAACTGTAAGACTGAATAGGTGGGGATTGAAAAGCACCCAACGATGATCCTTGAAATAGGCTCAGTTTTCCTGCTCTGCGTTCTTGTCTCTCTTCTTTTTCAATTCTTGCCCCTAATATAAGGTTCAAAATATTCCCAACTGGGATTTACCAAGAGAATTCATCTGTAGTGCAGCACATGAGCAAGATGGTGCTATGCACCTGCACATGAACCACAAGTAAAAGATGCCAACTTTTTACAAAAAATTAAGCTGCAAAACCGAGAAAAAATACAACCTCTTCAGATTCTTCTAAGTCGCTAAGATATTAATTATTACGTTTTGTAAAGTCTCTTACTTTCTAGTTTTGTTACCAGGATTTACTGCTAATTTCAACTCAATTCTGTGGAAGAAAACATTGTCCTCACTCTGCGTTTGTAAGCAACAAGTAGCCAGAGGCAGTTTTATTATAGAAAATGAATTTAAGAATGCTATGTTGTCTTATTTTAAAAAATAACTATGAAAATAAAGTAAACCTGAGATTCGTTTGTCATCAAGAGCTCTTACTTTTTGTTGTCCTAGACTTTAAAATGTGCAACACTTACAACAGAACCACTCTCAGAAATAGTGTGCTATAGTCTGCTGTCCAGAATCTGTTTGTCCAGGGAAAATGACAACATGGTAACACTGACTCTAGTATTTGTAGTACAAATACCTAAATGTAAAGTATTTTACATGTTCAAGAATTAGTGGCTTACTACACTAACCCATCAATGTCTTAGGAACACAAAAACCACATCCTGATTTTGGAGAAGATGGACAGTTCATGGTCCTCCACAGTTAAACACATGTTGCAGCAGGAGGCTTAATAAACATGGGAACTTTCTGTTAAGTGAGTTCTCTAGTTCCTGCTTAAAGCATGGATCTTTGGCTATGTCTACACTCGTGGCTTCTTGCGCAAGTATGGCTGTTCTTGTGCAAGAATCCGCAGAGTGTCCACACTGTCCACCCGCTCTTGCGCAACGAAATTTACAGTACGGTGTGGTAAGAGAGGGCTTCTTGAGCAAGAGCTATGCTCTTTTTTAACAGGTGTAAGCCCTCTTGCGCAGGAGCTCTTGCGCAAGAGGGCAGTGTGGACGCTGGGCAGGGATTTCTTGCGCAAGAAAGCCCTATGGCTAAAATGGCCATCAGAGCTTTCTTGTGCAAGAGAGCGTCCACACTGCCATGGGCGCTCTTGCGCAAAAGCAGCTTGCACATAGCAGTGTGGACGTTTTCTTGCGCAAGACTTCTTGCACAAGAACCTTTGCACAAGATGTTCTTGTGCAAGAAGCCGCCAGTGTAGACATAGCCCTGGTGTTTGTCCTCATATTACACCCTGACCAATGGTGTGCATTCACTCCATTATCCTTTCTTCAGCACCCTAGTGTGGAGGAAGACATAATCCCTCATAATGGACAGTTATGGAGTAGGGATTACCTGGAACCAGTTTCTACTGTGTCTTATGCAGTTTTTGCCAAACATTCTCACATACACTTTTGTGCTGATCAGCAATCTCCTACATAACTGATTAATTTGGCGAAACATTCGGGCAGACCTTGTGTAGTAACTTTGTGCAGTCCAACAATGTTCCTTTTAGGATAACTTCTGTTCCAAATAAAGAGTCCTCTCTGTTTATTATACCCAATGCTGTTCCTTCGCTATGAGGGACACTACAGCTTTTACCCTCATTAGTTTAACTGTGGCTCTTCTGATTATTCATATTAAATGATTTACTAATTTTAATCCTAAAATGTTTGCCCAGTAATATTTAGCAGCAGCAAGTGCCAAAGATAAATAATGCTGTGAAACAGTGAACTGTCACATGAGGGTCAAGGGATGGGCAAGCAGCTGACTCCAATTAAGCAGTTCTCTCAGAGGCTGCTGGGAGTGGAAGGAGTCTGGCCCTATAAAAACCAGGCCCACCTCATTCCAAGGAGAAAGATGAACGAGGTTGCTCTCAAGAGTGGGGAGAACCATGGCTAAGGAGAAAAGCAGCTCCAGAAAAATGGCACATACCTTAGGGTAACAATCCCAATTTTAGTGAGACTGAGGCACCAAACTGCAGAGTACCTGCCTAGAAAACTTTGGGCTTACTCTATAGGTTAAAAAAATAGGGGGAATAACACTGAAAGCTTTCAGTGTTGATGAGGAAAAATGAATACATTGTTTTATAAGTATTTCTGCACCCTCTCTGACTATTTCCTCCTTCCATGCTCCCTCCCTCTACTTTCCCTTTTTCTGTGGTGTTCACATCATTTTGGCCCACCGAAATAAGTTGGTGACAAATGCATTTTGTAGGAGTGGGGAGAGGAACTACCAATTTTAGTTGTGTCACCTATTATTTTTGATGGGTTTCCCTTTGCTCCCTTATTTTAAGAAAAGAGAAAAAGGAGCATCTGATTGACCTCTGCTTAATGTTTTATTAACATATCTTTTATGTCAGTTCTTCCTCGTTTCTTCTCTTTAAGTTGCCCTGATTGCTTTTAAGCTCTTTACATGGACATTTTCCCACATTTCTAATAATTACTGCTGCCCTTCTGAAGATCTTTTCCACTTCTATATCCTTTTAAAACATCTTTACTTTATGGTACAATATCTGAGACTGAGAAGAATAAGAGATAATTATTCCTGACTGGCTTGATACCAAAGAATAAATTGCAAATACGTTTACTCTGCCTAAGAAAAGGCAAATCTAGACTCGAAACGGTACACAGAATATAGGAAGCCAGTAAAATTTCCCCGTCTTAATCAGTTGAACATAAAAAAGTTACAGTTTGGGCTAGATTGTATATAAATAGACTACCTTTCTGATGCTGTTTGTAAAAGGATTTCAAGGGTGTCAATTTCACAAGTCTTCTTTCCATGCACAGCAAAAAATGAGTTACAACCCACTGGTGGAGGTTCGTCTGCTGCTATCTGCATTAAAATATCTGTGTTACAATATAGTTTCTAAAAATGTTTAGAACACAGATAATAGAAATTACTACATTATACTACAAAATAAAACTGAAAATAGGTCTTTTAAGCAAACAACACTACCAGGTTCCTAATTAAGGAGCTCATGGTGATGTACAACTCCAAATAGCAGTGTAATTAAAAGCTGCCTGCTAAACAAACGAAAAAGTAAACCAAGAACATTTAACAAAGTTTAGAAATACTTAAATTCCATGAATGTTTTGCAGAAGGTATTTACAATTATAGGACTTTCTGCATTTTTTAATTGTTTTATTTTACATATAATACCTACACAACAAATTCTATGCATGACAGGGAACTCCTTTTGGTGCTTAATCATAAAGCGAGTCCCTCTAAATATGACCATATCAAAACACTCAAGATGAAAAGGAAATACTCCTCAGAAAGGAATACAAGTCTGCCATTACGAAAGTAAAGTACTTTATACAATGGTATCTGTTTCACAAAAAACTATACACTGTACTAGATCTGTAAAATAAAAATGTGAAGAACACAGAATTTCCATTTAAGGATTCTGTTAACTCCAGTTCCACGTGCATGGAATAATATATTTAGAACTCCACAACAGAACTGAAGGTTTAAGAAGTTTATGGTGTCGCAGATGCCATGAAAATGAAACCTGATTAAGTCCACAAATAAAACAACTCTTTGATTAAGATTGCTAAGAGGCAACTGTACATTATCTAATCCTTTCCAAAGCCCAAATACTTTACAAGGAATTAGATGCCAAAACAAACAAACAAAAAAAAACCCTGGATCACAGTTAAGTGATAAAAATGCATGTTCTGTATACTTGAGAATATTCATTATGTGAGTATTGTCAGCTACATCTTTGAGGCCTTTCAGGGAGACTTCTGGCAAAACAGCAAAGACAGAAATATTAATGTAAAAGTAAGCAATTTTTTTTAAGTAAAGCTATTTGAAAAGTTAAACAAGACACAGACCCCTTTTTTCACCTTTTCAGATCTCTATTAATTTCCCATCCAAATATTTAAAGTAGTTTAATTGGTTTTATACCTAAAAAAACAACACCTTGTTTTTCAAAATAATCTAAGGTTTGACCATGAGATGGAATGGAAGCTTTTACCAGTTTGAAAACAAGTGTCAAACTACTTCATTATTTTTATTATCTGAGTCACAAACTTACTATCTGTAGGTAGCTGAAGTAGCCACTTCCCTCCTGAATCGAAGAAACACTGAGTCATTGGATGACTCTCAGTGCTTTGTACTAACCTGCTGAAAGGCTTGTATCGTAGCAGAATATGAACGCAAAGCCAGGGAAAACTTCAACAAGTTCTGCTGCAGCGGTGATAGGTTCTGGCAGGCTGCTTTCAGCATTGCATGGTAAGAGGAATAATTAGTACCTACAAAGCCAGAGCACAAGCAGTTAGCACTCCATGTGAGAAAGTTGCAAAAGAGAGCCATTTAATTGTAAGTCATGCATTTTCACAATAATACATACTATGAAAAGTTCTTAGGACCCATTAATGTAATTAAAACCTGAAGAAAAAAGAGCCACTCTCAAAATAATGTGAAGCATTACTCCTCTGTTTCTGTTACAGCCCAGTTCTAAGTTGGTCTGCAGTGAGCTTCATGTTGCTTTAGATCCAAATGCAGGACCAGGGTTTAAATGTAAGGAGTATGGGAATATAGTAAAAAGTAGGGATGCAAGTGTAGTCAATTGACCGATTAACCAATAAGCAAAAGCTTATAGGTTAATGCTACACGTGTTCTCCCCTTCCATTTTTCTGATACTGCATACAATGTGAAATATTTTGCTAACTTTTCATGTAGGCTGATGAACATCAAGCAAGGAAAATAGGTTCCAGAATCTTACCATGATCTGATGATCTAATATCTTGACTGGCTTCAACAAAAGTCCAGAATTTCTCTTGACCTTCTTCTGCTAAAAATTCACTGAACAGAGAAGGGGGAGAAATCTTCAGGAGACCATGTTTTATGAAATTTCTCTCAAATTACAATGATTTATGAAATTGTTAGCTTTCACAGCAAGTTTAATCCCTATCATATGTCTGCCCATACAAGAAAAACAAACAATTACTAGTAAGGACGCTAAAATGCGGCAAGTAAGGACAAATGCTGATAGAACTGTGTAAAGCAGCAATTCTCCACCAGGGCATGCAGAGGTCTTCCAGGAGATACACTGATCTAGATGAATGAAGTTTCTCACTGCAGCCCTCGGGAGGGTGACAGAATGGGTCTGGGCATATTGCAAATGTAGGGCTGGCATTAGGGGTTGGTGAGTAGGGCAACTGTCCAGGGCCCCATTTCAGCCCACTACCTGGAGCTTGGGCTTTAGACAAGGCTTGCAAGTGAAAAAAAACAGGCTAAGGTATCACACTGTGTAAATGGAATATAAATGTTATACTCAATTATATTTTATAATTATGGTAAAAGCAAGAAAGCACTCAATTTTTCTGTAACAGCATGTTGAGACACTTTGCATTTTTATTTCTGAAGTTCAAAGAAATTGGTTTAAGTGACATGAAACTTAGGGTGTGCAAGACAAATCAGACTCCTGCAAGACGTACAGTAGTCTGAAGAAGTTGTGAACCACTGGTGTAGAGGATTCTCGTAAAGCACTTACTATTAATCCCTCACAATCATAAGCACTAAAAATGGAGAAGTGTGCATAATTTGAGATTTCAGTCTATCCCTTTTACTTCAGAGCTAGCAATGTTTGTGGGGAAAAATCATCTATGCAATGAATTACAAGACATTTTATGTGAATATTTCATATTAAAAAAATATTTCCCCTCTTTCAACAGCCCTGTCACCATTCCTAACAGAAAAATCTAGCTACTTTATTTCTCATGACTATTATGAAAACTTTATTACATGTTTCAAACACCAGGGATTTGTTTTATTTTGACCAAGAAATCTTTCGAAAAAGCACATCACTTTTTCATTGTGCTTTTCCTGTGTGGACGCTCTCTTTTGGAAAAGCTGCGTCTGAAAGAAGCTTGCAATCTAGACATAGCCTTCTCCTGGAGTGGAATCTTCATGTTACCCCACTTCTTTTAGATCAGCTCCTGGATATGGCAGCCTGTTTACCAACCTGACCCAACTGGTTTTGATGGCATGCAGACTTTTCTTCAGGAACTAACAATTAAGGATGTTAAAATTTATTTATTCAAATAAAGGTGTAACTGCTGAAAAAAATTCAGTGATTACACATTTACACATGGAGGTTGGAGGTGGCTGTCAGCTCCCTGGAAGCTGGCC
Source organism: Apalone spinifera (assembly GCA_030068395.1). NCBI lineage: Eukaryota > Metazoa > Chordata > Testudines > Trionychidae > Apalone > Apalone spinifera. The sequence goes on from JANRFK010004149.1 coordinate 165,620,610, forward strand.
TGCCACACCCAGCCCCCACAATGCTGCCTTTGTGTCAGAAGCAGCAGCAGCAGGAGGGAGATGGCTCTACTGAAGCTGGTACATGTGGGAAGTCAGCTTAAGAGTTGTTTCCCTGCACATACCTGCTCCCACCTGCCTCTCTGCCTCCCCCCAGTGCTGCTGCCTCTGATATAAGATCATTGGTTAACCACGTAAACAGTTACACTTAAACATTCCTGATGTTAATATAAAAATGCATTGACACTAGACATCTGTTTCAAAACAACATATAAGGGCAACAAGAATCATTTTCCATCCTATTTTTAGCAACCTAGATAGCAAATTGTTCTAAAACAAACTCTTAAAATACTCATTTAGGAATCCCCACTTCAGAGATACTTTAAAAATCTTGGCCAAAAACTCAGGAACAATTTTCTAACAAGAGCTATTAACCTGTGGAATAATCTATCAAGGTTCCAATTTTGAGGACTGAACTGAATCTTAAAGTCAGGTAACGAAGATCCTAACTTTACTATCTCCCATCCACAGTACATATTTCTTGGTATCAAGAATATTTAACATCTGATTTTACCATTGGGACTTGATCCATAATCTAATTTTGTTTATTCTGAAGAATTTAGTAGTCTCAGCTTGCTGTGCACTGGGGTAGGAACTAGGATGTAAAAAGTCATTTGAAAATGCGACCACGTAACCGCTAAAAATCCTAGCAGTTACACATGCTGAGGGTTCTGCAGTATGAAGCTCCCCAGAAGCCAGCACGTAACCTGCAGCAGGAGGGCCAGGCCAGGCCCGCCATGGACAGAGGCTGTTCCAGCCGGTCAGCTGAAGCAGCCCCTGCCTGCTGGGGCAGAAAGGGAACTGCTACCATCCTTACCCGTTAACCAGAATTGGTAAGCCTTACACATTAAGGTGAGGCTTATCGGTTAACCATTTACATCCCTAGTAAGAACACACTGTACCACCCTTTCTGTGTCACCTATATTTAAATCTTGTTTCCTTAAACTCCTTTGTCATGGTATTTCTCCTAAGTTCAAGGCTCTCTCCATGCACATTTTTAACAGCTGTTAAAAATATTTACATATTTCTGTGCCTTAAATTATTTTCCTGGTTTCAAAGGCAAAATCTTTTGTTATTGGAGACTTTCAGGCACTCTATACTCTTGGTGTCCCCTCCCCCCCCCAATTGGGCATTCCTTAATGTTTATGAGGACTTTCATATCTACAGATATCTGGGTGATATGGGTATTGAAAACTGACATTGCATTAGGGATGTAATAGTATAGTCAACTAACTGAAAAGCAAAAGCTTATAGGTTAATGCTACAGACTACCCACATTTCCCCACCACAGGCCTGCACAACTCGGAAAGCGGCGAGGGCCATATTACTCCAAAGAAAACAGCTGTGGGCCGCAAGTAGGATTGCCAGGTGCTCTCCCAAAAAATACTGAACACACGGGCTAAAAATTTTTGTCGAGCCAAAAAAAACACACAAAAAAAAAAACCCCACCAGACAAAAACCAAAAAAAGACGCATGTTGGGCACACACAAAAAAAAACCCCGCACCACCCAGCTTTAGCACGCAACCACAGGAGGCACCACCAGGCTTCTGTCTAGTGCCCAGCCGGAAATTCAGAAAATAACAGACATTGCACATGTCCGATATTTTCTGAATTTTTTTACCGGGCAGAGCACGCAAATACCAGATTGTCCGGTAGAAAACCGGACACCTGGCAACCCTAGCCACAAGGGTAGGTTGGGGAGGGTGATACTTTATTAAGAATTTTTCAATTAAATCAGGCCTGCACAACATACGGCTCCCAATCCCCTTACCCTCTCCTCTCCCAGCATCACCCTATCCCCCCTCCCACTGACACCTCCCCTCCTGCCTTTTTCCTCATTGTCTCCACTTGGCCCCCTGGCATTTGTCTCTCCTGCACCCTGTCCCTTGGTCCCTTCCCCTTTCTCTTGACCTGCTCCCCTCCCCTCAGCACAAGCCCCTTCCCCTCCCCTACCTGGCTTCTGCCTTCCAGTTTGTGGGGCTGCTGGAGCCTTTTTGAATGTGGCGGTTGCCGGCTCTGACGTTACGACGCCATGTCATGCCAGAGTCGTGGCGTCTGCTGGCATCCCGCCCTCTGGCTCGCGCCCCGCCTCCTCGCACCAGAGCTGCACGCAGGCAGTCCGGCGGCAAGAACTGCCGCACTTCCCCCTCCCCGGCAGCACTCCGCTCCTCCGCCTGGCTGGTGGATTGGATGGAGCTGCGCCGCCCGTAATCGTCACGGGCTGCACAGTGAGCCCCTGTGGGTTGCGTGGTGTGGAGGCCTGCCCTACCAGTAAATTTTTTATCAGGCTGGACAGCAGCCCAGCTCAGTCCTGGCTCGCACCAGGTCTGGGACCAGGATCTACCCCCGCTGCGGCTCTGCATTTAAAATGTATTCGGCGCCAGGCGGCCAGGCTGTCCAGCTCATGTCTAGGACCTCAGCCGGGTCAGGGGGCTGCTGCCATCCCGTGCTGCTGCCGCTGTATCAGCTCCCCAGTATCCTCTGTATCACAGGCAGCAGCATGGGACGACAGGCAGCCAGTCCACAAGGGGAGCTGTTTTTTAAACTAGCTCCCTTCGCAGACCAGCTCCCATCTGGCATCCCAGGCTGCTGCCTCTGATACGGAGGAAGCAGTGTGGAGTGGCAGGGGGCTTCTTGGGAGTGGGGCTGGAGCACACTCGCTGCCAGACCCACCCCGGGGACTAAAGAATAGTCAAGTACAGCCGGTCTCTGACTTACGACCACCTCCACTTACGACCAAAGCGGTCGTAAATGCGGTCCCCAAGTTATGAACACGATTCGCCCTTATGAACAGCGCGGTCGCGTGTAACTCTATGGGATCTGAGTTATGAACACTTCGAGTTACGGGCCAAGTGTCTGGTTCATAACTCGGGGACCAGCTGTAACTGATAAGAATTAATGAGGTTAATCTACTATTCAATTAACTGATATTTAACATCTCTACATTACATAAGAAAAAGCAGGTCAGTTTTGGGCCCCCAACCCTGTATCATTTTCCTATCAATGTTTCTATAAAGTTCCAATTGAAAATATTTTTTATAGAAAATATCATAAAAGTGAATAGTTTTTAAAAAACATTTTTAACACAAATCTATTTCTTTAGTTCTTGGTAACTTATTTAAAAATCTTTGATAATGTAAGATATAACAATCTTTTCTCCAGGTCAGGTTACTAATACCCCAACCTGCAAACACTTATGCACTTAACTTTATGCAGGCTACTCATGTGAGTAAAGTTAAATATGTATTAAGTGCTGAAGGACTTGAGCCTAGGCAAAAAAAAAAAAAAAAAAAAAAAAAAAAAAAAAATCCTTACACATACAGAACACAATCCTGCTTCTGTCCAAGGCAACTTTACATAGAATCCTCTAGGGGCAAGACACGACCCCTACATGTGGTATTTATAAACAGAGTTATAAATAAAACTGGGGGGGGGGAAGGGCACTGAGGAAATACATAAGCACAGTGTGTATTGCACTGACCAAAGTGATTCATGACATCGAATAACTTATCCAAAAGACAGTCTATCAAACGTGTTGAAGTATTTTTCTCTCTCACACATTTCCCCCTCCCAAAGGCATAGTAATCATGTTTAATTCACAAAGTTTGGCTATAAGAAGCTTACACAGCACTGACTAATTGAACCAAGATTGAGGCAAGGATATCTAGCGCTTATGGTCATTGGGGCGGGGGGGGGGGGGGGGGGGGGGGGGGGGGGGGGGCCGAGGGAGGAGTGGCGTGCCTGTCTCTTTCCTCGTCACAAATTCTTCTAACCTAACATCCTTGCGCTTGGTTCCTTCATCTTTTTGAGGATCAAAATGCACTTGAAATAAAACCCCACCTGTTAATAATTTAGCACATAAATGTATGACACTTTTCATTCATTTAAAGTAGAGACTGTATAGCTATACAGCATATTTTCAAATCAGAACTCCTGCTGCTTCACTGCTCAGATGGGGAGGCAGGTGCTCTCTGGACACACTTGTGAGACTATGCTGAATGCTACAGTTAGCAAGAGCTCAGAAGTCAGAGGTGCTGACAAACAGGCCCTCTCAACTGGCTGGAGCTCTATATCGGTGCATTGTTTACCAATTCATCACTAATCTTGTTAGAGGAGAAGCAATATAAATGTAGGGACAAAAGGTATTAATGTTACTTCCCTTTACTGTATACCAGGCCGTTAACATAGGCACAGGAAAAATGGGATACAAGAGGAGAATTGTGCATCAAGTCCACAATATTGGGAAAAAACTGAGTAAACAGATTTAGACATAGCAGATTAGTGCTTACATCTAGTAGCTAAGGTATGCTGACATTCCATTTAGTACTTTTCTGGGATTTACTATATTCTCTGTGTGTGTGTGATTTAGCCCACAAGCTAGCATTTTTATTCTTCTAAATTTCAGAATTGTGAATAACAACTAACAATATGTATGCTTACCTTGCTTCAAGTAACAAAGGTGTTGAAAACCACTTTGTAGTCAGGGATGTTGTCACTGCTTTAGAATCTCCTTTTGCTAGAGAAGAACTGAACCAGATTCCAAGAAGTGCAATAAAAATTCCCATTTTATAGAAAATGCCTAGAAGGAAAAAAAAAAATCAAAGTTTGTCTCTGAAACAGTCAATATATAATTTTTTGGGGAGGGGTCCTAGTCCACCTAAAATATACATCCAAGTTCTATTTGAAATTGAATGGCCTGTGCCAGGCAAAAAGTCAGACTAGACAGTCAGTCTTCCTCTACTTAAAAAATCAAAGAACCTAAGAGTATTAAAGACAATGATTGTAAGATTAAACTCCTCAGCTACAGTCAAGCCTAAAACCATGGGAACAAAAAAGAGCACAATAACCAGTTTTTTGAACATGTATTCCTAGATTTGATTCAAAGGTCAGAAGGGATCATTGTGAGCATCTATATTATACAAAAGATTAGACTTTTGAACCACAGCATGGCTGCGTCTAGACTGGCCAGTTTTTGCGGAAAATCATCTGCTTTT
>JANRFK010004149.1:165653802-165665678 GCA_030068395.1 Apalone spinifera
GCTAGATGGACCTTTGGTCTGACCTGGTATGGCCGTTCTTATGTTCTTATGTACGAGCACAATGCAAATAACACGGGACGATAATCTATTCCACTTGTGGCAACAAGAAATACAGTGTTTTTTCAGCCTTCGTTGGCGTTCAGGTTTCTAAGGGCAATGTACCTAAGCAGCAGCAGTTCTAAGCTTATCTGTGTCTTCCAGACTGGCAGTCCGGAAAAGTCTGATTCCCCCTCAGCCTTCTGAAGTAGTTAGTACCCGCGTGGAGAGCTCTATGCGGAGCACATCTGGATCACCCAGGCCTGCTGGGTAAGGAATTCATACCGCAAACTGTGTATGATGGCATCTCCTGTGTAGTGGATCAAAGCCAAAGGAATTTATTTATGGGAAAATGGGTGTGTAAAAGATGTCATGTGAACATGGCGCACATTCATTGTGAAGTAAAATAGAATCTTAAATGAATCATTGTATTACACCAGAGTTGTATTTTTAACTCAGGCAGTTTAAGTGTTCTGCTGCTTGGACAAGATCCTAATCCCTTAAAAAATCTTATCAGATCAGTATCTTAATTGCACTTGCCCTCTTGGAGCACTGGAGGTAAATTATTTTAACATGTATTACTCCATCAAATATTTGTTTAAAAGGAAGGGCTTCACAATTATTTTTATTTGGGTTTGATGAATAGAAAATTCATTCTTCACAGGTACTATAAAGTGATCTATTTGGTTAGCCAATTAAGTATCTGTTATCTCTCTGCTGAATGGAGCTGACTAGAGTGGGTGGTATTATACTTATAGAAGACAGGCTTAGCAAACATCATTCATAATGCACGAGGAAAAAAATCCTGGCATTCCATCTAAAAGAAAAGCAAAGGTCCTAGAACTATTTGGTGTCCGGGAGGTGGGCGGGCATTAGCCCGCAAAGGTCCTAGAAGCTCATAGGTCATAATGCCTGGAAATGAATTCTGAAGAGGGTTTAGACAGAATTGCCTTGCCAATTTATGATGCAAGTCAGAGAAGAACCTGTGTCATCACCTCCCCTCTCATTGTTTGTTTTTTGTATTGTTGTTCAATTTGGATCTACTCATGAAATTGCTTAACATATTATGGGAAGGAGACTGATAGCAAAACCTCTCACTTGAGATCAGTGTAAAATATCTGGATGTCATTGAGTTAGGGATGAATAATTTGAAGTGAATTTTCAGCATTTAGCTTTCGTAACAAAACAGCAAGGACAGGAAAGATCAAAATAAGTGGAAAATAAGATGAAATAGTACTTTCTCCTACAGTATTCCACATTACTAAAGTAAACATCATGTACTGGAGCAGAAAAAAAAACAGGTTTTCTGAAGGAGCAAGCACCAAATTTCAGTTCATTAATTTTACAGACTTTGCTGTAGAAAGTCATGGTAGCAGCAAGTAAAATGTTGAGTGCATGAAACTAACGTTATTGTGTATGTTTTAGTGCCAAGCCTAAACCAGAAATCCATGTCTCGATGGCTACTCCAGTCACTGTGTCTATGGAGGCAGTGTCCAATCAAAGCAGCGAGCAGCCCACCATTGCAGTCCCACCTACCTCTCAGCAGCCTCCATCTGCCATTCCAACAATTATTGCAGCAGCTAGTCCACCTTCTCAGCCCACAGCACCTCTGTCAACCATTCCAGGAGCAGTTCCAGCTGTGCCAGCCACTTCTACCACAATTGTACCTGCTCCTCCACCACCATCAACCATGAGTGGGGCCCTCGCCACGGTATTGGGACCCCCAGCACCAGAGATAAAAATCAAAGAGGAAGCAGAACCTATGGACATAATGCGACCCGTCTCGGGTAGGCTTCTGATTAAAAGTCACTCCTTTGGTGGGTCGGGGGGTGATAAAGACTTCACCAAAGCCTGGATAGCAGTAGAGAATGCCAATCATAGGGCTGCTGTCAGCCTAATTTTAAATAATTCCTAAAGATTTTCCTGTTCCTGTTTTGTTTTCAGTGTAAGTCCAGAGACTATCTTGTTTTCAGTGACATGAATGGGTATATGAAGCTCTGATGGGCAAGTGTGCCAGTGACAACTGGAATGGAAAGCGAAGGTTCTGTTGATTCCTAAGCAAGGAATTTTCTAACATAAATGGTTTTGAGATCAGATTCTTAGTCATACCAGGGAAGGGCATCATAATGCCTGTGACCATGTGTCTTAAATGGAAGAATTTGTGGAGTAGCCACTGAATCCCTGACCTTTAAAAATTAAGCCTGATTCCTTTAGATTGTACAATTGTTTGACTACCTTGTATGCCGGGGGAGGGGGAGAGAATGCGATAACAGCAGAGCAGTAAAATCTAACTGAATCGTTCAAAACGGATAGAAAAACCCTTAGGTATAGATTTTCTCCTTCTCTATATAGTTAACATTTAAATTCCTTTTCCTAGATAGCTAGTATATTCTGTTCTGTACTCTTCTTTCCCTCAGTAAAATTAATTGTTTTCGGGGTAGATAGCTCTGTGATGTTCCTTAGATAGTATTAGTTTGTCACTTTCACACTGGCTTATATAAAGTAGCTTTCTGTTTGTGGCTGTTAGGCTCTTAAATATTTCTCTTCCTATTTCTATCTTAGCAGTTCCTCCGTTGACTACAAATACCATGTCTCCATCTCTCGCATTGCTGGCCAACAACCTTTCAATGCCCCCAAATGACTTGCCACCTGGTGCCTCCCCAAGGAAAAAGCCCCGGAAGCAGCAACATGTAATATCCACGGAGGAAGGAGATATGATGGAGACTAACAGTACTGATGATGAGAAATCCACTGCCAAAAGTCTCCTCGTGAAAGCAGAGAAGCGCAAGTCTCCTCCAAAAGAATATATAGGTAATGCCATTTCTGATGGCAATTTGTTCTCTCTGGCCAAATACCTACTCTTCTCCTTCCTTTTCTTTCCTCTAAATTAGCGACCTTTGTTCCCCATATCTACAACGAGACTTCAGTTAAACCAGAAACCTGAACTATGAAGTTAGTACTTCTGTTGTGCTTTTCAAAACATCTGTTTCTCACTGGCTGCATCTCCGTTTCAATACCTGTAAAATGTTAAGTGACATATTCGATCTGATGGAGGGAATTGGCACCAGAGCTGAGAGCGTGCTGCATTTTCTTCTTCCTGGTCTTCTGCTTAAATCACTGGATTATGCCAGTCTCTTCTAGTTGATATTGCAGACATTCTTCAATGGGTCATAAATGTTTCTCTTGGCTCTTTTTTAGATGAAGAAGGTGTGAGGTACGTCCCTGTGCGTCCAAGACCCCCTATCACATTGCTTCGTCACTATCGCAACCCCTGGAAAGCTGCCTATCACCACTTTCAGAGATACAGTGATGTCAGAGTGAAAGGTCAGTTTCCTTGTCTCAGGATTTCCTATTGCCATGGCTGCATTGCATTATATAATTCTGGGAACAGTTGTCTTATGAATAATTGTAGTCCATATAGACGAAGGAGTTAAGTAACTGTATTATGGCAAATAGAGCTTGTTCTTCTTTGGGCGATGTCCCTGTGGGTGTTCCACGTATGGTGATGGATATCCCTGGAGCTGCAAATTGGAGCTTTTTCTAAGCAGTTGCTAGCCAGGCTACAAATTCGCAGCAGGCATCTCACACTGCCGGCAGTTTGACAGTTGAGCACGGCCCAATCTCCTCTCCTGTGTTCCTCTTCAACTGCCCTAGGTTACAGTCTGAGCTCTCTGCCTCCTGGGACACTTAATATCCTCAGAGAAAATGTTTCACTTTCTAGCCCGCTCTCAGTATTCAATTAGTGAGAGGTTACTTCACTAGTTACTTTCTTTCATTTTCTTGTTAAAAAAAAAAAAAGTCAATTAAGAAGAACGAGTTGTTCTCCCAGTCCCCATGGACAGCTTCAGTGGCAGCAGCTCTGCTTTGTCAGCTGCTTTAAAAAACAAAACACCTCAACAAAAGACAAAAGGAAAGAAGAAGATTACTGCCCAGAGGGGGTGGAGGCTGCAGAGACATTTTTATCTTGAGCCTCACAGTGTGGACTCATTTAGTCAAAGCAAGAGTTGTCCCGTCCCCCCCCGGCGCCGTTAACGGTTTGTCATGCTGCTGGGCTCGCAGGGTTTCAAAAAATGTCTATCCTGCACTGACCCGATGCCTGCTTCTGATGTGCACAGCAGCTGCATTCGCTGTTTGGGGGAGACGCACGTCCCCCAGAAATGTGACTACTGTCGTGGTATGACAGCGAGAGCCAGGAAAGGCTGGGAACTTAGGCTCTGTATGCTGCTCTTTGAAAAGGCTTTACAGCCTAATTCAGATCCCAATAGTAAAAGGGTAGATTTCGCCCGCCCTAATTCAGAGATTGGCTTCCCCAACCCCTAAGAGGCAAGGGGACATGGGCTGTTGCTGACAAGGTTACTGCCATCTCAGCCATCCCCCGGAGACAGCAGGGGGGATGCTACTGGTACTGCAAGCACTTCAGCGCCCAGAGCTTCTCCAGGCACTGCTGCTGCGTGTTGAGACCGCGCACGCCTCATCCACTTCATAGAAGCCACAACGACAAACCCCAGTGCCTGCCCACTGGGGCTCTTGTACATTTCAAAGGCAGAATGCCTTCCGCCTTTGAAATGTAGCAACAGCCGGGCAGACTTTTGCTACATTTCAAAGCTGAGGTGTCCTTATTGATTAATTGAATAGTCGATAGAAATTCCATCAACTATTTGATTAGTCGATTCATCTAATTTTAACATCCCTAGTCTGGGCAGGCACCCAGAGCAGCTTCCTACCCAGACTGCTGCTTTTAGGACAAAAAAGCAAACCCCAGAATTGCATAACTTTGCCCTTTCCTCCCCAAATCCCCCAGAATTGCATAACTTTGCCCCTTTCCTGCCCACGTTCCCACTGTTAGACACACCCTCTCCCCAGGGTTGAGGGGGGTTGGACTACAGGAGGAGAAAGTCAGGGCTGTCCTGTTTTTCCCCATCCCAGTTAGAGAAAATACTGTAGAGGCAGAAACGTAGACCAGCTCTCACACTAATGCCTATTATTGTCACATCAACACCCCACCCCATCCTTCTGCCACCCCTACTTTCACATATTCATGGCACTGTCAATATTGCTTTCCTGAACAGACCTGTGTTCAGTTCTTATTGGAGATATGGGGGGAGAGGGGGAACATTCAGCATTATAATTGTCCTTTGTTACTATGTTAGAGGCATCAGGTTTGTGTTCTTTGATTTTAGAAGAGAAGAAGGCTATGCTGCAGGAGATTGCCAATCAGAAAGGAGTATCCTGCCGTGCACAAGGTTGGAAAGTCCATCTCTGTGCAGCACAGTTACTGCAGTTGGTAAGTGAATGAGGCCTACCATTGGGGAAAGCAGAAGTACTCCTGCATCACAAGTTAGAAATGCACGTCAGAGACTGGAGTATCTCAAACTGCTTGGTCTGTAGGGAACTGGTCATAGGTTCTCCAGTTGTCAAGAATGTGTTGCATGTGATTCGGAAACTTCAGAGTGGTGGAGGTTTGGATCCGGACATAAGAGCTTAGGCATTCTGTACAGATGCTCTAAACTGGCAACTGCCTCCCTCTGATGCACAGATCTGAAGACATGTCTCTTTGGGATGGTGCTGCTGATATGAGGCAGCACTGCTCCACATTCCTGGATATCTCTCTTTTGGATTGCGGGTGAGAGATGTCCTGCATGCTAGCATCCTCCGCCCCAAATTTCTGCCTTCCCAGAATATTTCTGAGGGAAATAGGGGAAGCAGCTCTGCATTTCAGAAGGATCAGGGCTACTCTGGATTCAGATGGCAGGGGGATTCTTTACTCTGACGACTTTGAAGTATCTGGTTCAGGGACAAGAGTCAGGGTGCAGCTCTGCATTCCAGATTAGAGATGTGAGAGGTTTAACCAATTCACCATCCTTAATAGGTGATGCTTACCTGTTTCAGTTAACTGGTGGGGGCTGCTGCAGACAGGGATGCTCCAATCCAGCCAGAGCGCCCTTCCAATCCCCCCTTTAACCAGTTAACTAATTACACAGGATTTTACATCCCTATTCCAGATAGCATTGGTTATCCATGCTCATACAGAAGTAGAGCAATCCTGTTATAGGATGTTAGTATGAAGAATAACACCACTCTACATCAAAAGCTATCCCTTGTGAATAACCAACACAAGTAACTAAGGGAGGAGCAAAGAAGCCTCACTTGTTTGTGCATAATTTTCTTAATATGGAGGAACGTTGTGCATTCCAATGACAGACATATTCTCACTAAAGTCTCATGCCTTCTAGACTAACCTGGAGCATGATGTGTATGAGCGCTTAACCTCCCTGCAGGAAGGGATAATCCCCAAGAAAAAGGCAGCAACTGATGACGACTTACATCGAATAAATGAACTGATACAGGTAGATGTTGATGGTTCAGTATATCTACTTTACTGTTAATTACAAACTCATTCTGTTGCTGCCTATGGTGCTGTTAGTAAGAACTATGAAGGGGGGGAAATGTTAGCAATGCATTTCAAGTGTGATTATGCAAGTGACGAAGACTTAGAAATGACAGAGTTCTCTTACTGACAGTTGTGTGCATTTCAGGGGAACATGCAGAGGTGTAAACTTGTAATGGATCAGATCAGTGAGGCCCGAGACTCCATGTTGAAAGTCTTGGATCACAAGGAGCGTGTTCTGAAGCTCTTAAACAAGAACGGAACTGTCAAGAAAGTGTCCAAATTAAAGCGAAAGGAGAAGGTCTAGAGCCAGAAGAATAAAGACTCTGGAAATGGTGAACTTGTATAGAATGGAGTTGTTTCATTTTTTTTTATTTTGGGTTTACTTTTAAGTAGAGCATCTGATTAAAAAGATGAGTTCTAGAGAACCCAGATGGGTGTGTGGAGCCCAGTGACCTGGAATGATTGGCATGGCTCTGTCATAATGGACACATTTTTGTTGCTCAGGCTCATCTGTTTTAAACTCTTTGCAGTCATCACATTTGTTTAACCCTTCTGATGTGTCAGTGCCTACAAACTGGTACCTATGATGCAGAGTGTGATGAACAGCCCCCTTTTCCATTTAGCGGTAACTTACAGGTTTGTTCATGGATTCCTGCAGGAGACCTCAAGAATCTAATCTGAAAGTATTGGCTCAGACTGCCATGAACTTTTCAAATTATTGAAAATGACACCACTTCCAGTCATCCTCCCCTTCAGTTCTTCTGACTTTCCAGTGTCTGAAGTAGCCTTCTTAAACCAGTGCCATTGCACTAAATCTGCCACATTTAGAATCTCCTGGTTCTGAAGTCCTAGCTGTCAATTTTTTTAAGAACCATTTCAAAGTGATTTTGTAGTATCTGTTGTGTGTGTCCATGTTGGTGCTCTTGGATATTTGTTTTGAAGTACTTCTCTTCCAACACAGTACTTCTTGTAGCTGGTGTGATGCTGTTAATTGTATTGACCACATACATCCTGAAAACCTTAATAAAAGACTTGGAGACTTTTGTACCTAATTTGTTTATTTTTATGCTATAAAAAATACATAATCCTTAAACTCTAAAAGATACTCATCACCTCAAAAGACATTGCAGAAATGAGCTGGATTTTGATAAAAGAAATGTACCTCTTCTGCTGCTGTCCAGAAAGAGAGTCCACTAGGGTGTCCACCTATAAGAGTATTAAATGTAGTTTTTAGTTTTATCTTGTTTTTTCCATAAGGGATAAGTAGGCCATTAATGAAGAGTTATTAGTTCCGAGTAACTATGAACAGTACACACAAACTTTCATAATACCACTTGGCTTTAGGAAGTAATTTTAATTTTTATTTGGAATTCTAATTTTCAGGTGAGTAATGGTCACTGGAAACTCTATGTACTTTTCTGACCATGTGATTAGTCCAAAAAACCTATTTCATTTGGCAGCCTAAAGAGATTAGAACTAATTAATTTGAATAAATCTCATTATTACAAGGTGAAAAATGTTGCTTTCATATGCATCATGTTTCAGGCTCATCTGCCAAGACAACATTCTCATTCAGATCGGACTCTAGCTTTATTTAGAAAGAAATATACATCTCCATAATTTCTCCATACATTTCTGCTGTTCCATATTAGCCAAATTTACTGTAACAACTTAGCTTGTGGTGTGGGAACTTTCTGGGTGGAGGGAGAGTGAAAATGTCAGTAAAATACCACTGAAAACTTTTAGAATATGCACTTACAGGCTTGTGAAATTGTAATTCTGCGAAGAGAAAAAGGAACTAATTTTTCATAACACAAAATGTGGAAAGTGAGCAGTATACACTGAGACCAAATTGTTCTCATTTATGTTTTATTGCTTGTGGTTCAGGAAAGGCCTACTGAATGCTGGGAAATGCACATAATGTTAAAACACTGTTTGGCATAGAGTAAAACAGACTCCATGAAGAATGAATCTGCTTAGCTGAGCCTACGTTTTAAAGGTTAGAATTATTACTCAGTTTTATCTACCATAGGAGCAGCAAGCTTAAATTCCCCTTTCAGGCTAATTGCAAGCCTTCCACACCAAATGGCTTCCTAACCAAATCATTTATGATCAGAAATGGTTGTTTTACATGAACATTATGTATGACTTTTTTAGATCTTGTTTTTAGATGCTTTGTTCTTTTATTCCAAAAAGCTATTTTTAATTCTTTCAACTAGGACATGACCATCTAAGCCTAAACGGTTTATGTAATAATTGGGACTGATATTATACATCAGTGATTCTCAACTTTTTTTTTGTGCAGACCATTTGAAAATTGAGGGTCCTGGCAAGCCACTTAATGATCCTTCCAAATGCTGTTTGTATTGTTAGCTAACTGTGGTAAAGCACTATATACAATAACCTTAATAATTAATGCTTTTTTATTCTAGAAATAAACACCTCCATATTAATATCAGTAAGGGGGTCTCTTTCCCTGCCACAGACCTGGGGCTAGGAAGAATGCTCTCTCTCCTCAGTAGTCAGTGTCTTGGAGCTGAGGATATTCACCTCTTTCTCTGGCCATCACAGTCCTGCAAATCCCAAATTTCCCCTCCCACCTATTCCCAACAAGGCCACCACCTTACATGTGTGGGTCTAGGCACATAATTAATGCAACAGTACCTGAGAGTCACTAATTAGGTAGGCAGACCTTCATTCTCATGGGGGGCAGCCCAGATGTGCATTTTAAAGGGAACTATCTGCAGACCACCTGCATGAGAACCTCTGCTATACATCAATTTATATCCAAGACCTTCACTTTTTGGATGCAAGGCTGAGATTCCTTAAACACTAGAAAAGAATTCTGACATTTTGTTTGCCTGTAACTTGACAAATGTATCACTAACTTCAGCTGCTGCAAAATGGTGGCACTCCATTGTCTTCAACAACGTGTGCATTTGTTAGAAGACGCATCTGGACCAAACTCTTTGAATTTGAGCATGTAGGATGCTGTACAAACAAATAAGAACTCTTTCTTAATAGACAGCTAAGAAATTACTTGAAATATAAGAACAGCCATACTGGGTCAGACCAAAGATCCATCTAACCCAGTGTCCTGTCTGCAGACAGTGCCCAATGGCAGATACCCCAAAGGGAGTGAACACAACAGATAATCATCACATGCTTCCCATTCAAATTAACCAGTCTTCAGAGGTGAGATCATAGAATACTAGGACTGGAAGGGACCCCAAGAGGTCATCGAGTCCAGTCCCCTGCCCTCATGGCAGGACCAAATACTGTCTAGACCATCCCTGATCGACATTTATCTAATCTACTCTTAAATATCTCCAGATATGGAGATTCCACAACCTCCCTGGGCAATTTATTCCAGTGTCTGACTACCCTGACAGTTAGGAACTTTTTCCTAATCTCCAACCTGAACCTCCCTTGCTGCAGTTTAAGCCCATTGCTTCTTGTTCTGTCCTCAGAGGCCAAGATGAGCATCAGGGTATTAGTGTAACTGTGTTATTGAGCTCCTATTTTTGAGATTTCATAACCAACCAAAATTAATCCTGTTTGTTTAATCAAACATGTTTAACTGGTTAACTGATTCAACAGGGGCGACTGGCCATGCCAAGCCCTGTGGGGCTAGGGCAGCCCCCTGACTAGGCGGGAGGGGGACTGCTCCAGCCCCCACCAGTTACCATAACCAGTAGCATCACCTGATAAGGGTGATGTTTACTGGTTAACCAGTCACATCCCTATTAGGGATGTAATAGTCTGGTCGATTAACCAATAAGCAAAAGCTTATAGGTTAATGCTGTAGACCACACACATTCCACCCCCACAGCAGTAATTTTTTTAGCAGGCTGGCCAACAGCATGGCTCAGTCCCAGCTTGCACCAGGTCTGGGACCTACCCCCACAGTAGCTCTGTATTTAATGTGTATTAGGAGCCAGGCAGCCCAACTCAGTTCCAGCTCACACTGGGTCCATGAGCTTAGACCCCACCCCTGGACAGGGGTTGTTGCAGTGCGGGGTGGCAGGCAGCCCATCTGCAAGAGGGGATGGTTTTTAAACCAGCTCCCCTCATGGACCAGCACCTGCCTGGCACCGCACACTGTGCCCTCTGGCAGAGGCAGCAGCACAGGGTAGCAGGGGGCTCCCCAGGAATGCACTAGATGCCAGCCCAGGCCCCCAGGGACTATAGAATAGTCAACTAACCAATAAGAATTCATGGTTAATTAACTGATATACAAGATCCCTAATACCTATTCTTAATGAAACACAGCTAATTCAGGCCAACATCTGTGCCATGTAAGAGGAAGGAAGATGCTAATTTTTAAACAGGAACATTTTGAAAAATGTTTGTAACTAAAGGTAATCCACACTCATAGGAGCTATGTGGCTAAAGCACTGTGCCATTTAAAAGTATTTTTAAAAATATCCTAACAGTTTACTTTTGTGCATTGATTTGATTAACTTGGGAGGCAGGAATACTAGCAAGACTTCAAAAATAGATCTTCAACATAAAGAGGTGAGCAGGACAATTGATGGCCTGCTATAACTCCCCATATGATCAATTTTAATGTTTGGGGATACCAAAGAGATTACATTTCATTTGTTCTGGTACCATCCTTAGCAGCACTATAAATGATGGAAAGCGTCTCACAAGTCCCAGCATTCAGCTCCTTGCTACAGTCCCCTCTCCCTGCAGCACTGCCTGCTAAGTGTGTGGCTGCGAAAATCTTTGGGAACGGAGCTTGGGTAAGATAGCTTTTTGAGGGTTTCTGTATGTTATGGGGGCTACAATGCAGCAGTACGATAGCAGGGACTCTTCCTGCAAGAAAACCTCCTGTTGTGTCACTTCTATACCGGAATAATTCCTGACTAAACTCTTTTTTTCCGCATAATTTCCACAGGGGGAGCTACGGGGTCAGTTTGCTCCTGCAGCTGCCGCCTGGCTCAGCTTTGCATGATTAATACCCTCAGCAATCAGCAGCCACACTCAGCCAATTCTTACATTCCATTAGCTCTGACGTCACACTCCCAGCTCGGTGCCCCCCTTCTCCTTTTTCTCGCCACCACCGGAGGCCTCGCGCTGCAGCGCGCGAAAGGCCAGTGCCCGAACACGCGAGCTCGCGCCGCCCCGCCCTGCAGGCGCTTACGGCCTCGGGCCCACGCAGGGACCGTTCCCCTCCCCCACGTACCGCCCCAGCCCACGAGCAACCCGTCCGGGCCGCGCTCCTCGGGCCGGGGAGTAGCCGGCTGGCCCGGCCCGCTAGGGCCACGAGCCTCCCGCCCGGCCGAGGCTACAATAGAACCTCTCTGCGCCCTCCCACACCAGCGCGCGTGCCCTGCTCCGCCCCCAGCCGGCGGGCACCTGCGACTGCTCCCGTTATCCAATAAGAGAGCAGAATTCATACCGCGTGAGTCAGGCCCGTCCCGTCAGCCAATGACCCGAGCCA
>JANRFK010004149.1:165665778-165690666 GCA_030068395.1 Apalone spinifera
CCCCCCACACCTCCTGCTGGCTACTTCCTGCCCAGTCCCCTTCTTTCCCCTTCCCTTACATCTTCTTCCCTGGAGCCTCCTCACCTTGTCATCTCCTGCCCCTGCCTGCTCCCCTCCTTACTTTCCTGCTCTTACATCTCCTGCCCTGGCACCTCCTCATCCCTCACCTGGTCATCTTCTGCCACTGTCCTAGTGCCTCCTCACCTTGTTTTCATCTGCTTTGGCACCATCTCACCTGCCCACTCCCATTCTTTCCCTCTGCCCTTACATCTCCTGCCCTGGTGCTTCCTCACCTTGTCATTTCCTGCCCCTGCACACTCGCCCCCTGCTTTTTCCCCATTTGTCCAGGTGATGGCGTAAGAGGTGACAGGTCACTTTCCTACTCCCAGCCCCAATTGGCCAGGTCTTGCCCTCCTAACTGGCCACTGGCTGCCCCTTCATCCCATACCTACGCACCTCCCTCTGCCCTTGCCTGGTCATCTCCAGCCTCCAACCTCCCTTTCACACACACACACACACCTGCTTCCTGTCCACTTGCCCAATCATCTTTTTCCCTCCCCAGATGTGCTTTTTTGCCCTCGAGGGGCTACCTCTCTGTCCCACCAATTCCTCCTGCTTGTCTCACTGCATGTGCACCCAATCACCTGTCCCATCTCCAACCCTTCATTCCTTCCAGATTCCCCACATTTTATGTCTTGAGGCATTTAGAGTAATTGGAGTTTTTTGAGAGTTGTTGGTTGCTCTGTGTCTGTCTTTCCTTTGCCTTGGGGGTGGGAAGGTAGTTGGTCCAGGCAGAGTTTAACAAAGGTGAAGTCCTGTCTGCTAATGTATCAAAAACAGTGCCTCCACTAAAGCATCTGGCATTGCATGCTGATTTTTGCATGAGTTTATATTCTACCCAGACAGCAGCATATGCAAGAGGTCCAGGGACTGTGATGATTGATAGATATCCAGCCTTTGTTAGCTGCTTCATCTGATCCACCTATTCCCATACATCACATAGGCCTGGTGGTGAGGAGTGATTTTTGTCTCTAATCTCTAGATTCCATGAATCCTTTTGTACAGTTCTTGTATGCATGTTATAACTTCAACCTGATGTGTAACTCTCAACCCCTGAAATCCTCCCTTTCAGATTTGGGGAATAGGAATGGGACCTGAGAAAAGAGAATTCATTCCTGATATAAAGTAGCTTCCCCCACACGCTGCTGCTCTCTTGGCAATACAAGCTTTCTGCTTTCAGTAAGTATGACCTCATACTAACACAATAAGATAGCAAGCTCCTATTTCCTTGCACTAACTATTCATAGCCCAGAGAGAAACAATCTCGCAACACCCCAGGGTGCTAAAGTTGCCTTCCTGGATAAACTAACAGTACTTCCATGTTTTGTTCCATGTTTTGTCAGCTCTGTGTGTCAAAACTAACCTTGTGGCAGGGTGATCCAATGTCATACTTTTAAGCGATATGTTGTATAAATGGTTGGAAATCTCAAGATTCTAGTGCCCAATCTCTGAAACAAGTGTTTCTTGAGTATGTGCTGCTGTTCCTCTCAAGATGTAGTCCTGTAGGTGAAAGAAGCAAGGTATGTATGTGATTAATTTGAGTCATATAGTCAGAACTATATAGTGTAACTTGGTTCATGTTTGTTACACTAGTGTCCAGATGGATGCTTCAGAGTGCCTTGCAAGCACATTATAGGCGGCTCCTGCTTGGAAAAAAGGTGGTGCCTTTAGCTCTACTCGGGTCAAATCCTAGACTAGGTCACAAGTGAAAATAATCTTGTCACTCTAGTCTTCATTTGTTCACAAAGCAATATGGGAGGATGAGTGGTTTTGAGCAGTGTCTAAAGTAGGACTGCGGCATGGGGCATTGCAGGTCAGGATGATGGTTTATTAGCATAGCTGTATGGGAAAGATGGCACATCACATACCTGTGCAGTTTAGTCCAGTAGTTTTCTGAGCAATAAATTCATTCACTTTTCTTTGAACATGTAGAATTGCATCTCTTTCCCTATCCATATCAAAATGGAAAATAAATCACAGCACTTACTCATAAGATCCAAGAATGTTACTACAAAAACAATTCTATTTACTGATGGGGGCCATTGTTTCCATATAGTGGATTATAGCCCTGTAATAACAAAAATGAAGTGCAGAAGTTTGATTTTTGTTGTAGTAGCACCAGGATTTGAACTGAAGTTTGACTGTTGTGAAGTTGGTTTCGAGGATGAGTGTAAGAAGTCATAAGTAGCTTATAAGTAATGCCCTTTGGCTGATGCAGGAGTGATGTATGCATTGATGCGTGCTATTCTTTGCTGTTGGCAGGGTGGTTCTACTTGATGCAGAGGCTCTGATTCAGACCTCCTTTCTATGCCGTTTCTCTGTCTTTGTCTAATGATACATGCTCAGCTTAAATTTTTGTTAGCAAAAATAGTGAACAAATACACTCTTTTTTTTCCTGAAGGCAATACAGCACTATTGTAGAGCTTCATCTCAACAGCTGTTAATGTCTAAGTATATGAAATTTAAACACTTAATCATTTCAGAGATCGCTTTGTCAAATTTCCACCTAATATTGTTCCCTTCTATTTGGGCATGAAGGAAAAAAATTAAGTCCTCTGTCTATCCCTGGAAGTTTCTATCTATTCCTTATGCTATAGTTTTCTGTTCTCTGTCCCTTCTTTTTTACATGTCCTGCTGTTCTTTAACTCTTAGAGAGAACAACTCTTGAACATTCTGAACCAATCATGTTCCATTTGGGGATCACACAAACAGTCCTGTGACAGCTAAAATAATTCCTGAGGTAGAACTAAAATTGCGCTTGATTGTAGGTGAGAAAGAGAGACTGATTGTACATGGAAATTCTCTGTGTGTATGCATTCACTTCACCCACTATTTGAATATTTGGAAGTTAGAAGAATGTTTAACAGGCTAGTGTCTTGACCACAGGACCAGAGACGGTTTCATTCGGTCTCTGCCACACTTCCTTTGTGACCTTGGATAAATCACTTAGACTCTCCATGCCTTAGTAGCCCGTTTCCTCTGCCTGTGCTGGTTAACACACCGTTCTTAAAACTGCTCCCTGCCCTACATCCACCTACAGTTTTGCCTATCCATGGGCTCTGGTTTGAGTCTCTGTTGCTGGCATAATCAGATTCCTTCAGTTGGTGGCTCTAATGCTGGTGTAGCTGTGCTGGAGTCTGCAGTAATGGCCTCTTTGTAAAACAGCAATTTATGGTGACAGGTTTTTTTCTCTTGTACTACATTGATTGAGCCTCAGTTGAATAAAGGGGGGAAAGCTCACAGCCCTGCTCCTGAGAGACCTACGAGAAGAGAATGTGGACCATATCCTCTAAGAGAGTGGGGGAGGGGGAACCCACTATATGTGGGGCTAATAACTTTTAAGGGAGAAGTAGTAGTCAGTAGGTGAAGGAATTAGCCCCAAGGAAGTGAAGAGTGCCAAGTGGGATATGACTAGCGTCCCTGCATCTTTTCCCCTCCCCCACACTTCATTCCCTGCATTGAAGCCAAATGATTTTTCTTGAACTGATTTGCCTACTTCTATTTTTTAAAGTATACAGTAAACCCCACTGGAGACATTATTAGTGTAACCAGGAGGAGATAGTGGCCAATATACACTTTCACTCTACACTGAAACAGTATGATGAATTGAATGTGGTTTTGTATCTGTGAATTGCTCTCCCATTTCCCCTTCTCCCAAAATAAGCCTGTCTGATATTTTAACAGGGGAGAGGAAGACTCTTGCTTGTTAGCCTAGTGTAACAATCTTTTATATTGCTTGTTTTGCCAGGGTTCTGCAGTGCTCCAGGCAGCAAGTGCTGAATCAGGATGGGAAAAAGACGCTGTGTTCCTCCACTTGAGCCCAAGTTGGCAGCTGGCTGTTGTGGGGTAAAGAAACCCAAATTGTCTGGGAGTGGAACACACAGCCACGGGAATCAGGCTACAACGGTGCCAGGCTCGAGTTCGGGTCCTCTTCAGAACCACCAGCATGCAGATGGGAGCAATGGAAGGGAGAACATATCTGACTTAACTTTGGGCTCTGCAAATTCCCCCATTACTCGAATGAATCCAACTTCAGGAGCTCTGAGCCCGCTTTCTCGGCCTAATGGAACTGGCAACAGTACCAAAAACCTTGTAGTGACAGCGGAAATGTGCTGCTACTGCTTTGATGTGCTCTACTGTCATCTCTATGGTTTCCCTCAGCCGCGACTTCCTCGATTTACCAATGACCCCTAGTGAGTAAACCATATGTGTGGGAACAAACCTGACAGTCCAGTACCCAGGGCTCTGATGTGATGGGGAGGGAGAAGGGATCTTTGTAAAAGAGGCAAACTAGTGTTCAGGAATACAAGGGGGAGCTAAATTTTCTCTGAGCCATGCAGCTGTGTGGCCATGCAGCAGGCTATCAAGGGCCATGCAGGTGGGGGAGCCACACCCAGCCCAGCCCCATTAAAGCTGCCATGGCTAGGGAAAGCTGCCCCCAACCTAGCCTCACCCTGCCAGAGCTGCTACAACCAAAGAAAGGCTCCCTTCCCCCAGCCTGCCCTGCCGAAGCTGCTGTAGTTGGGGGAGGCGCCTCTCACCCAATCCTGACATGCCGCAGCAGGAGAGGGCTGGGGGAAGTCTTCTCTTCCCAGTGCAGCTCTGCAGCAGCCTGCCCCTTGAACCTCTCATCCTTGAGCCCCTTTCAGCACCCCTAATCCCTTGGCCCCATCCCCATCCCACATCACTTCCATATTGGTGCACATAACAAAATTTGTTCCACACATGGACATAAAAAATTAGAGGGAACATTGAAGGGGGTATAGTCCTGCTTATAGGATGATCTATAATCAAAACCAAAAAACATTGACCATAAGTAGGAAGTAAAACTCCCATCTGATTTGTAATTGGACACAAGTAGACATTTGTGGAGTGATGTTTCCATTTCTCATACTAACAGAAGGCAAACGTTAAGCTTGGAACTGCTCTGTGAGGAGCAGTAGGTTTCCCAGAAGATTGGTACTGCTTCAGCTCCCTGTTAAATGGGCTAGATAATGGAACATATCCCTTTACAAGATGTACAATCCTAGTTTACAATAAAGCATCGTAACTTCCCTCTACTGTGATTTAATTCCTCACTGAACTTAATTATACAGTAATCACTTCATTATAACACAGTGCAGCTTTAAATTGTGTAATACCTTTTATGCAAACTGTACAAAGAGTTAAAATAGAGGAAGAGACAATATGGAGCCTTTCAGAAGACATTTAAATAAGATGGTAAGTTTGAGGATGGAGTAGGGAGCCAACAGGTGCTGTGGCAGGTACTGCAGAGAACCAAACCTTAATTCTTATTGTACTGATTTTGTGAGAGGATGAGGAAAGGAGAATTCTCCTTAGTGAGTGGTAGGAGAATAGATTGTGACAGAGGTAGGTTGAAGCAAGTCCTTGGAAAGTTAGTGAAAACAAGGGGCCCTGAAATAAAGATGATCCAGTTGAAGTGGTTGAAAATATGGGTGAGACAGTTGTGATTCTTTGCATGTGTTAGAGGATGGGCAAGAGAGTGGCAATAGTCAAAGTGAGATAACAGATTCTGGAGGAGTCGAAGCAATGGTGTAAACACGCAATGTTGTCGAGATGGTGTTAGGCAGATATACAGCAATAGAACAGGTTCGGGTTCAAGGATGACCATCATAGCAAGGAGCAAAGGAGGAGTGTAGGAAAAAGGCAGAAGCCGGATTCATTTTGTGAGGCTACTCTGCAAGCATTTCTATCTGAGAGGTTTAGTGGAGGAAGTTGAGAGTAATCCCCCAGTTTACTTGGTCCAGGCAAGCAGAGAGTGTGGGTGACAAGAAATTACAGGTGTCGGAGA
Organism: Apalone spinifera; assembly: GCA_030068395.1. Taxonomy (NCBI): domain Eukaryota; kingdom Metazoa; phylum Chordata; order Testudines; family Trionychidae; genus Apalone; species Apalone spinifera. The sequence goes on from JANRFK010004149.1 coordinate 165,671,651, forward strand.
TGATGAAGAAGGCAGATAGAGAAGGACAGTGGGTTGAGAATTGGGTCTCCTACAAGAGGGATTGTGGCACAGATGAGCTGCCACCAGAAATGGATAACAAATTGCTTATTGCTTTGTCAATAGTTTAGTTTGTTCTAGGCTTATTAAGTAGACTGGATGCTTCTACCCCATGCTGTTATCAATATGTGACATCCACATGACAGAGGTTGTATAGCTGTACAATTGTCAGCACATGAGGATTGTGGGTGCACACTGTATGCTACTTCAGACTGTGTTATCTAGAAGTATAAATACAGTTGAGCAGAGAAATACTCTAAGCTAGACTATAAAATAGTTGCTGATAATATCCAAATATAAATATTTCCAGCTAAATGGGTCCTTGTTATTCCCTGAGATCACAGAAATTTTTTACAAAAGGATATATTCATCTGCTCACTACTGGCTGTTTGGAACAGGAAGATGAGCTGTTGTGTTTTGTCTATTCCCAGGACAATAATGCAACTTTATCTTGTGTAGCCTCTTTCACACAAACTGCCACAGATCACTTAAGAATTAAAAGGCACTGCTCAGCTGACATAATTTTAAATAATGCAAGTTTTAGATAGGACATGTAGAGTTCTTTAAACTGCTCTTTTTTAATAAGGATTTTTCTGTTCCTAAGGTGATAGAATCATAGAACACTAGAACTGGAAGGGACTTTGAGAGGTCATCGATCCAGTCCCCTGCCCTCACGGCAGGACCCAGTACTGTTTAGACCATCCCTGATAGATGTCTGTCAAACCTGCTCTTAAATACCTCCAGAGATGGAGATTCCAAAACCTCCCTAGGCAACTTATTCCAGTGTTTAACCACCCTGACAGTTAGGAAGTTTTTCCTAAGTCCAGCCTAAACCTCACTTGCTGACATTTAAGCCCATTGCTTTTTGTCCTAGCCTCAGAGGCCAAGGAGAACAATTTTTCTCCCTCCTTGTGACGCCCTTTTAGATACCTGAAAACCTCTATTGTGTCCCCTGTCAGTCTTTTCCTTTCCAAACTAAACAAGCCCAATTCTCAGTCTTCCTTCATAGGTCGTGTTCTCTATATTGTTAATCATTCTTATTGCTCTTCCCTGGACCTTTTCCAATATCTCCACATCTTTCTTGAAATGTGGTGCCCAGAACTGGACACAATACTCCAATTGAGGCCTGATCAGCACAGAGTAGAGCGGAAGAATGACTTGTGTCTTGCTCACAACACTCCTGTTAATGCAGCCCAGAATCATGTTTCCTTTTTTCGTAACAGCGTCACACTATTGACTCATATTTAGGTTGTGGTCTACTATGACCACTAGATCCCTTTCTGCCGTACTCCTTCCTAGACAGTCACTTCCCATTCTGTATGTGTGAAATAGATTTTTCCTTCCTGAGTGGAGTACTTTGCATTTGTCCTTATTAAACTTCATCCTTTTTACCTCAGACCATTTCTCCAGTTTGTCCAGATAATTTTGAATGATGACCCTATCCTCCAAAGCAGTTGCAACTCCTCCCAGCTTGGTATCATTTGCAAACTTAATAAGTGTACTCTCTATGCCAATATCTTAATCATTGATGAAGATACTGAACAGAACTGGTCCCAAAACAGAATCCTGTGGAACCTCACTTGTTATGCCCTTTCAGCAGGATTGTGAACCATTAATAACTACAGCTTTAATATGGCTGGGCTGGGTGTGGCTCCCCCGCCAGTTATGCACCCACCTTATAGTAGCCCCATCTAAGTTGTATTTGCCTAATTTATTGATAAGATCATGTGAGACTGTATCTCAAGCCTTACTAAAGTCTAGGTATACCATATCCACCACTTCTCCCTTATCCACAAGACTCTTTATCTTATCAAAGAAAGCTACTGGATTGGTTTGACACGATTTGTTCAAATCCATGCTGGCTGTTACCTATCACCCTATTATCTTCCAGATGTTTGCAGATGAATTCCTTAATTACTCCATTATCTTCCCTGGCACAGAAGTTAAACTGACTGGTCTGTAGTTTCCTGAGCTGTTCTTATTTCCCTTTTTATAGATGGCCACTATATTTCCCCTTTTCCAGTTTTCTGGAATCTCTCCCATCTTCCATGATTTTTCAAATATGATAGCTAAAGGCTCAGATACCTCCTCTATCAGCTCCTTGAGTAGTCTAGGATGTTTTTCATTGGGCTCTGGTGACTTGCAGACATCTAACTTTTCTAAGTGATTTTTAACTTGTTCTTTTTTTATTTTATCTTCTAAACCTACCCCTTTCCCACTAGTATTCACTGTTAGGCATTCCTTCATCAGACTTCTTGGTGAAGACCGAAGAAAGAAGTCATTAATCACCTCTGCCATGTCCAAATTTCCAGTTACTGTTTCTCCCTCCTCACTGAGCAATGGGCCTACCCTGTCCTGGGTCGTCTTCTTCCTTCTAATATATTTATAGAAGGTCGTCTTGTTTCCCTTTGTCTGTAGCTAGTTTGAGCTCATTTTGTGCCTTTGCTTTTCTAATCTTGCCCCTGCATACCTGGATTGTTTGCTTCTATTCATCCTTTGTAATTTGTCCTTGTTTCCACTTTATATAAAACTCCTTTTAGATTTTTAGATCATGCAAGATCTCCTGGTTAGGCCAAGGCGGTCTTTTGCCATACTTTCTATCTTTCCTATGCAGTGGAAATAGCTTGATTTTAATACTTTTAATGATACTTATAAAGGCCCTAAACTGAGTACAGGCTCACAGATGTGACATTATCTCCTCCTTCCCCTTACTCAGTCCAAGTGCTTGCTGTTCCTCCTTCAGCTTTATTGCTACTAGCAAATACTCTGTCCTGCTCTTAGGAAGAGCAGGGGCATAAGTTCTCTCTATGGCGTTACGTTGTCATGCTGGGTCATAAGACAGATGTGCAATGGACTCTTTAAACCAAGTGGTGTCAAATGCTCATAGCAGTTAGACTAAAATACAGAAGTAATTTGTAACGGTATCCTTCTCACTCTGTTAAATTATAATTAAGAGTAATAGGCAAGGGAGTCAAAAGTATGCACTAATAGGGCACGTCTACACAGCAGGTCAAAAGTCAAATTAAGATATGCAACTTCAGCTACGTCAATTGTGTAGCTAAAGTTGAAATAGCTTAATTCAGCTTTTGGCACTGCATACACAGCAGGAAGTCGAAGGAAGAATGCTCTTCCTTAGACTTCCCTTACTCCTTGTGAAACAAGGTTTACAGGAGTTGGAGTAGGAAATCCTTCATTATTTCAAAATAATAGCTTGCTGTGTAGACACGCTCTTTGTTATTTCGGAATAACGCTGCTGTGTAGACATACCCATAGTGAACGGGCCATGTGGAGGGACAGGAGGAAGACCGATGCTAGGTCAACGGAAGGAATAAAAAGAGAAGCTTTGTGAGCTAAAGGCTGTGGAAGAATTTTTCAATTTCCTGTTTGGGCAGATTATTCTACAGTTACCACTTGAGTCTGTCTTGCTCCTTCCTTGGGTACAGTGTCAGGTACTGGCCACTGTCCGTGGCAGGATATTGAACTAATGGCAACTTCTCTGATCCAATATGGCAATTCCATTGTTACCCAGAGATGTTATTGGGTTTTGCATTTCTCATTGAATTTTAAATAGTATTCTAACCACCCATACATCAGAAGTCTAGATTATAACACCTGAAAAGATCACACATTTTCATTTATTTGTGTTCCCCACGCAAAATTTTGTGGTGGTTTTGGTAATGATTGAGGCATTGAAAACGTCTCACTTGGAGGAGCAACAAATTCATCAGGATTCTGCTCTTGCACTGCAGTAAACAAAGTTAGTTCTAATGGCACCTTCTGAAACATTTGAAGAAATCAATCTTATGCGGTTTTTTTAGATGAGATTTAATTATTTTTACCTTTATTCATTTCCAGCTCTTGACAGTGTTTTGATTTTTCTTTAGAAAAATCAATATATTTATTTCCATTCATACTCTTGCTTCTCTTTTACCACTTTTCCTCTTTAGGGAAATTCAGTGTAAGAAATTCATACGTGATTGATATCCACTAATCATCTGCTTTGAAGTGTTAATTTAGCACCCTTTTCCATTTATTTTTGGTTAGAATTAAAAGTGACCAAGGACTGAATTCAGTACTGTGAAGCCTGTAAAAATAAGCTAGCTTAATGTGGCGTTACACAAAATCAGATGCCATGCCCAACCTTCTAGAAGTTTATAGATTGTAGAAAACCTCCTACCAGTTCACAAATCTCTTATCTCTTCCCAGACCTTCACAAACTCTCTCCCTTCTCCAACAGCTAATGAGACTATTCCACCTACTAATCATAACCTTCTCTTCAGCCACCAATGACTCCGTCCATTCCTTGTCCTCTCTCCCTGAGCCAGGCTTCCCATCTGGGCCTACTGAGTAATAAGGGTATAGTGAAAACCGTGCTGATCTCCTCACTGTCCTATTATGAAGAGTTAAGAGTTAATTTAATTCAGAGATTGAAATTAGAACCTATTAGCTCTCATATTGAACCCCTCCAAAACGTGCAAATGTTTTTGATCACAGAAGTTCCCGTGCGTTGTCCCACAGTGTGCCGATCATGTCATTAATGCCTGCCTTCCTGTCTTCTGGTGCTCCTCACAGCCTTTTCCTGCTGGGCCAGAAGCTCTGGTCTCGCCCAGGCAAGGCACAGAGTTGGGGCAATATCTCCCCTGCAGAAAAACACAGATGGTGAACCAGTTCAGCTCCAGGAGGGCCTAACACCCAGGAAACTCACCCCCCAAAAAGGAACCAGGAGACAATCGCCATAAATATACATCAAATGTAACCTAGGCAAAAGTGGTAATGAACAAAAATGACCCTAGCCCTGAGGAATTGATTCAGATGTCAGATCATGGACATAACCCAGAAAAATCTAGGTTTGTGCTTTTCCTGAAAAAAAGCTTTTTTTCATAACTCTGAGCATGTGCTTTGACATCCTTCAGTTTTAAAGGCACTCTATAAATGTATAAACTTAAAAAACAACAATAGCACCTTAAAGACTAACAAAACATGTAGATAATATATCGAGATTTCGTGGGCAAAACCCCCTTCTTCAGGTATAAATGTACAGGTGTTTGTTGCACCTATGTTGATTTGTTATGGGTTTGTGTATAAACTACAGTTGAACCGTTCTAGTCTGGCACTTTCTGGTCTGGCAACATCCGTGGTACAGCATGATTTTAGTTAGCTGGATGTTCACTTATTATGGGTGTGGCCAAGTTTCCCATGGTCCCGTAAAGTTTGTTTACAGCCACCAGTCCTGGCTGTCAGTGGTCTGTGCTGTTATTTAGCTCTCGTTTGCCCCTAATTGTCTTATAAGAGCCGAGTAAGCAGTGGAAGTATTAGTAATGCTTCTAGACAATAGTGACCTCCCATGGTTCAGCAAATTCTCTGGTTCGGCACCGGTCAGATCCCAAGGGTGTCGGACTAGAGTGGTTCAACCTGTAGTGGACAATACCAAAAATTCAGAGACTTGGCCAGAGAGGCAGGATAAGCAACTCTGCTGCTCATGGGAAACCATAATGGACACTGAGCTGTGGCATGAAAAGCGGGGGGGGGGGGGGGGGGGGGGGGGGAAATGCTTTTAACAAAACAAAACAAAAGCCTGGGTTACAAATGGTAGTATGCTGGTGCGTATCAGAGTTAGCACACACTTGCTGTTTCACACTTTACTGGTGTCCCCCAAAGCTTTGAGTCTGGAATGTGTTTGTTTTGCCTTTTCAGTCCACTTTTTGTGACGTGGAAGACAGGGAGAGACAAGCGACTTCGTGGTTGCATTGGAACCTTCTCAGCCATGAATCTTCATTCAGGACTCAGGGAATACACATTAACCAGGTAATGACACTGAAAATGAAGTTATTCTGAGATTAACCTAACTTGCTAAAGACCTCAGTTTTTAAAGAGGATTCAACACATCAGAGAAACTTCATTAGATTTATACATCTATATAATTTTATACATTTCATAATAAAAGAAACATTCAGAACTGCACAGTAGTTGAAAAAAAGAGACATACCAGGGATCTTATGGACCATCTCTGCAACAGCTGAGTCTTCTGTTATCTGTGACATCTGGATTTTGCTTGACCTCTTAAGTTTTTTAAAAGGTAATTTCAAACTTATTTGCATGCTGAATATGCCCACAGCCTGCACGTTTTGGTGGTTAATTCAGTTTGTATTCTTTTGCCAAGCAACTATTTCTTTACAAATCCAGAGAGGCTCTGTTTTATCTTCTAGTGAATCATGTTGAGGTCTCTAGATGCAGAATATGAAGATAATGGGGTAGGATTACTTAAAATATCCTCCATGTCTTGTGACAGGAGGAACTGCTTTCTGTAATCTCAGGCAGGTTTTAATATAATGATTCTTTGTGTCTCCAAAATGTTGATATAGTGTTTGGTTTAGGCCATATGTTTCTGTCCTTCTGTAGTGCACTTAAGGACAGCCGATTTCCCCCCCTGACCCGTGAGGAGCTGCCTAAACTTTTCTGCTCTGTCTCCCTCCTCACTAACTTTGAGGATGCCAGTGACTACCTGGACTGGGAGGTGAGAACAGGTGCATTTGGAACTCTGCATCACTCTCTCGTTCCGTTCGGGTTCGGGTTAGTACATGGTAATGTGTCTCCTTCATTACAAGGGTGTATGGATGTTATAACTGGGCTCAGAGGAACTGAGGATGGAAAACTAGAGGAGGCAGGGCAGAGGACAGTTAAGTGATGGACAAATAATCCAGGTGTGGGTAGGGATGTGAAAGTGTAACAGTGTACGCGGTTAACCAATGAGTTTGGGCTCATTGGTTAACCTTCACCCTTACATGCAGGCTCCCGGTACGTGCGGGGAGCCAACTTAAAAGCCAGCTCCCGGGGAGAAGCATCGAGGGAACAGGTGGGAGCCAGTATGCCTGGGGAGCTGTCTTAAAACCTGGACACACTCCTCCCTTACTTTAAATGCATTTTACGTAAATGCATTTTAACGTCCCTAATCATGGGTGGGAAGGGATCTGATCTGGGGGTTGAGAGGTGAGGATGTGGCTGGTTTTATGGGAATCGAGAGATAATTTGTTGGAATATGAGGACATTGGGATTAGAGGAGGATATAGTTTAGGCCCTACAGAGCCAATCAGTGCCAGAAGAATAGACAGACAGTACATGGAAATGCATTCCTTTTATAAGGATAAATGAAGAAGAGGGAATTGCCAAAGTTTGTGGCTTTTGGGTGTAGTCTGCTGGGGTGTGATTCTTCCGCTACAGAAACGCATGGCCTGGCTGGCCGGCCCAGGAGAGGAGATGGGAAACTCTTTGCCCTGTTAGAAGTCTGTGACCTAGTTTAACCCAGGAGAAGAGGCAGGAAGACTGGTGGTGCTGGCCTGGAAGAAGAGGCAGAGGGCCATTTGCCCATCTGGGGAAGCTTTTGGTTAGGCTGGCCTGGGAGAGAGAAGGCCTGGCAGAAATGTGGCAAAGCTTGCGTAGTAATGCATTATGCTTTGAGGAAGATAAGTCAGTCAGGGATTCAATCCTAGCAAATACTTCTCACTTGGCTTTTCATTTCCATTTGTAGGTTGGGATCCATGGGATCAGAATAGAGTTCATCAATGAGAAAGGTGTCAAACGCACAGCCACGTACTTACCCGAGGTTGCTAAGGAACAAGGTGGGTTTCAGATGGCTGCCTTATATGGCAGTTCATTTTGTCACAGAACTGGCATATCTAAATAAAGGCTTGTGAGTCTAGATTGCAGTAGCTGGACAAGGGCTTCCACTAGATACCACATTATGTTTGGTGTGTTTGTGTAACTGACATTCCACACCACTGCTGTCAGGCTTTCATCTGGTCCTTATTCCCCTCCCACATACACATAAAATTGAGTCCTTTAGGGTTAAAAGGAAACCTGTCTTAAACAGTAAAGGATCTTGAAGTTGGGACCTTTCAGCTTTATTCAGCATTAAAGATGTTAAGTATTGGGTAACAGACTAATCGAATAGTTGATGCATTTTTGCATCAACTGTTTGATTAGTCAATAGGGTGCCTTCACCTTCAAAGGCAAAAGCACAGCATGGAGCCCGGGGTCAGCTGGGGACTCCCCCACTGACCTCGGGCTCCATACAGCCTGCCGCTTTGAAACGCCATGGCAGCATTTCAAAGCAGCAGCGCCTCAGAGCCCAGGGTCAGCTGGGGACCTGGGCTCCATGCAGTGCTGCCACTTTGAAACGCTGTGAGGAGCCCGGCATCGGCTCCCTGCTGGGGAGTCCCCCGCTGATCCCAGGCTTCACGCAGCACTGCTGCTTTGAAATGCCACGTGCAGCCTGAGGACACTTCAGCTGGCCCCGGGCTGTGCATGGCTTTTCAAAGTGGCAGCGCTGCATGGAGCCCGGAGCCTGGCCCCAGGCTTCAAGCAGTGCTGCCGCTTTGAAGTAATCTCTCTTCCCTTCCCCTGCCCTCTCGTTGCTGCCTCTGTCTGAAGGAGGCAGCAAGGTGGGGGAAGCAACTGGTAGACTAGCCTGTTAGCTATCGGATAAGCAATTGCTTATCAGCTAGTCGACTAGTCCTTCACATCCCTACTCAGCATTGAATGTTTCCTCCTCCGTGTTTCTCCCACTACGCAGGGTAATGCAGGCCACGCAGCACCAGCACGAGAGTCCCTTTCCTCCTTGCAAAATGAAGAAAGAGCCAGGAACTCTTTGAGCACAATTCCCACTCAGCTAGAAATGACCACATTAGTAACTGCACAGAATATTGCCTCCTGTCCTCCACATTGCAGAGCTCCATTGTCACGTCGTGGTGGCCCTCGGGCAAAAGAATAGGATAGGCATTTTAATTCTGATCTCTCACATAGCAGTGCACTGTGCTGTCGCTAGATCATCAGGCTGGTCCAAATTCAACTCTAAGAGCTAAGTATTTTAAGCTTTAGACAGCTAAACTTGAGTGGTACATAAAGAAACAGGTCAGGGTCCATGTAGCAGTAGCAGGGCGGAGACCTTCCCAGAGGAATGCTAAGCTGCAATGTTATAGGAGTTACAGTTCCCATTGGATTTAAAAAGGGTTGGAGAACATGTAGATAAGTGTGCAAGTTTGAGCCCCTTCATTCCCAGCTCACTCTGTGTGTTTATAAGACTGTCTGTAACCTGCTGTGTGTTCAGTTTTTGTTGGCACTGGTCTCTTCTGCAGCCTTGTTCGTGTGTCCGTTCTCTTTGCAATGTGGCTATATATTAAAATAATAATTCCCCTTGCTGTTACTTCTCAACAGACTGGGATCAGATCCAGACCATAGACTCCTTGCTCAGGAAAGGAGGATTTAAGGCTCCGATTACCAATGATTTTAGGAAAACAATTAAACTCACCAGGTAAGCTGACATCATTGTAGTTTTAACTTAGGTAGTATATTACTGGTAGAGTCCCGTGCAGATACAAAACTTGTATTTGTATCCGCATTCATATCTTCAGAAATGGGCCATGGATGTGTTCATCCACATCCATGGATGTACAGTTGATATCTGCAAATTTGTATGATTCTAGATACAACATTGTATCTGGGTCCGTATCTTCAAAAATGAGCCGTGGATATCCATGGATTTGCAGGACTCTAATTATTGGTTCCAAAAGCAATTATTCCCTTTTCCGATTGCCTTGGATGCCCATATTGGCATGCCATGTTCAGGTGAGAGGTATAGTATGAAGACCAGCATCACCAATGTGATATGCAAGGCAGAGAGTTTATATTGCAGCAGTACAGTATAACACGATCAGTTCATGCAGAAGTCATGGAGCTGGGCACCTTCAACTGAGACAATTGCGAATGAATTTAATTAACATTTGTCAAGAAGATGAAAGATTAAAAGTAGAACTCACTAAGCTAATGTAAGATAGATGCTTCTCCAGAATAGAGCCCTCCTGGTTCATATATATTACTCACTAGATGGCATATCTGTGAGGAAGGTAAAGTGTTTTAAAGTGGAATTAGCCTTAAAGTTGGTAGATTTTCAGAATTGCCCACCTATCCATGCCCTCAACTGTACTGCTGGTTCTGTTCTTTTTGTGTTTAAGAGGAAGAAACATGTCTGTAGGATATAGGTGTTTTGGGTAAAAATGGGGACGTTCTGCTTCTTGTCTTGTAATAGCATAATTTATCATGTCAGGCTTTATCTGTCCCTAGAGTAAGAAAGTGGAAATGTGGTATAGTATCAGAGAAAGGGACAGGATGAAGATTTATTAAAACCAGTGATAATATGGACTCACCTTCAGCTGTTGTATACGTATGTAAAATTCTGTACTTGGAAGCAAAGCCTTGTCTATTGTAGAAATTCACAAGTTTCTCCAAATTTTTCTGGATTCTGTTGGTGCAATATAGAGTAGCTATGTATGCTCTTCAGAAAACCCTCCTTTACTTTTAGTCATTTCATAAATGTTTCAAGTTTATTAAAAATTAAATTCACACCGGGGGCGAATAACACTTGAAAATCTATTCTAGTGTTTCCCTAAAAATTTAACTCCTCTGCTTCTGGCAAACAACTCGCACCTGTTCTCAGAGTGGACATGTGTAATGAATGCACACTAGCAGTGTGTTGCTGGTGTCCCAGGCTACCACTTTCTGAAACACACTAACTACAATTGTTTCAGCTCAGTCTCCAATGTTGAAATATGCCATGCTAAACACACCTAATGTGTGTGGGAAGGTAAGATCTATCTAGAAGGACTTGTATAGTCTGATATGAACAATAGTCTTGTTTATAGGCAGCAAATATATTTGCCTGTCATTGGTGGTAACCTAGCACAGGTCACTTATGTCTTCTCTTGTCATGGGCCAAAACTTACCTGGATACCTCAAGTTAGGTATCCTACATTCATAGTTAGGCACTTGCATCCAAGCAACCTGATTCTAAAAGGTATTGAGTACTCATAACTCATTGACATTTTGAGAGGTCTCACAGTTGGAAATCTGGTCCTGTTGAGGTGTCTAAATATTTGTTTAGGTTATCTGAATCTAAATCTAAAATATCTGATTTTAGGCACCCAAGTTTGAAAAAATGTTGGGTATTGTTTATAGGATGGATGGATGGATGGACTGAGACTCAAAGCACTTCTTCCGCCTTTCACTCTAATCTCACAACTTAGTTTTTTCTGACACAGAGCCCATCTTGCTCTGTGTGAGTTTGTTGTGCAATATAAATTAAGATAATAAGTACATACTTGATATTTTTGCTGATGAATATTGTATCCTAGTTACATCCTGTTATTTCCTGTTTCCTCCCAGGTACCGCAGCGAGAAGGTGACAATCAGTTATGCAGAATATATGGCTTCCCGTCAGCATTGTTTCCAGAATGGCACTCTTCATGCCCCGCCCCTCTACAATCATTACTCCTGACACACGGCTGCATGACCAGTCCCGCCCTCCAGTTGCCACCAACGGCTATGACATCATTGGGGCAGATGCCTCCTCTTCTTGGTCCAGTTACTTCTATTACTGCACCATTTTATGATGCTAGCTTCCGTTGCCAAGTCTGCCTTCCAGCTGACCTGGGGGGGGATGATATGAGTGTGACAGAACTTTAGGGGCCCAAGCCTTATCTCAGCCTTCCCTCAAAATGGGGGTTTAGTTGGATTGGGGCTCCATGACTAGGAATTGCAGTGAGGTGCAGAAGACCTTTGGGAGTGAAAGTGCCACTTCAGATTGCTCTGTCCTTGTGTGTCCTACGCTCTGGAAACTTGAATTGATAATGATGAAAGCTCCCCAGATCAAGTAGAAGCGTTCCTCTGGCAGTCTGGGCAACGGAGTCCAACAAAACATTTTTAGGTTATTTTAAATTCTTTTTTTAATCTCTGGTATTTGTTGTGTATCAAGAGCTGATTACAGTCCCCACACATCACAGGTGGATATCATGTTAAGGGGAGGGTTGAACATCTGGATAGCACCCCTTCCTCCTCGATGGAGACCATTTAAAGGTGTGAACATCCCTTGGATGATATTACAGATGAAACCATTGTTTAAACACACCCCAGAAGGCTTTAATTCTCAGATTCCACTGTCAGTTGAGTTCTCCAGCACTTCTCTGCTGGTTCTTATTCAGTTTGCTGGTTTAAACAGTGTTTTATGATGTAGCCTGCTAATGAATAGAAATGGTGAGATACTTGAGTCTGCCTGGAAGATCTCCTCTCTATTACAACTAGGATTTCCTACTGCTTTAGACACTGGTAGTAGAACCTATCCTGGATTAGGGGATTGAAGGGGCTTTTGCAGGGCACTGATTGCAATCATAGAAGTGAATCTAGTGCCTGAAAGTTGTTTAAGTCAAGCAAGCACTTCCGGAGACATTCCTTTCAACGGGACGGCCACTTTTTCTAGGGCGATTATTGGTCCTGGTATGAGAGACATTGATATTCCAGTTCAAGGCAGGTCTACAAAGTAAAGTTATATAGGCTAGCTTGTAAATTGTTGTCTAATACAATTTAGTCATTGCTACTCCAAGGAAATAATTTGTTTAATTATCAGTTTTATTCAAACCCTATTAAACTTCTCTGTATTTTGTATTTCCTTACCCATCACTCCTGATTACATAAGATATTTGCTGCTAAGTGGAATCGTCATCTTATCCAGTCTGCATACTTCTCCTACCCAAGTCATATAATGATGTCCTGAATACTGGATTATGATACCTCTAAATTAATGAGCAGGAGCTTTAAAATGATGATTCAAGCTTCTTACAAATATCTTGGTAATTGGCAATGATGGTAAAAGAAAACACAGATGAAGAGCATAGTGGATATATCCTTTAAAATGTGTGGTAGGTAATTCTGGCTTTTTAAACTGATATTCCAAAGCCAGACATTTACACAAGTTCTCTCTTCGTGTGGAAAGTGGACTTGTAAGAAATCTCAAAACTGTGCATGTTCCTTCTAATTCCTCAGAAGAAGTGAACAAAATCCTGCAATTTTGCTTGTCAGTATCATGTTGTGCTGCTCTTGGGGGAATGTAGATGTGAGGAAAAGGAGGGGGTCCTATTCTGGATATCTGTGCAATATCGACCCGGCCTTGCTTCTGTACTGGGTCATTCTTATGAATTGCCACATTTCCCTTGTGATGTAGATGAAACAAGTTTGAAGATGAAGGGATTGTTTCATGATTTCCTGCTGCTGAGAATAAATCAGTCTTGTTACAAACTTAGAGTGATTTGTAATTACTCTCCTAGGTGCCGTGAACTGATGGGGGAGGGGACAGGGTCTGGTCTGGACATACCATTCACCTCCGCCATCAATCAGTACTGATACATAGGGCTACACTCATTACTGTTCAAGTGTTCTATGTTAGAATCTGATTTCTAAAGATTTGAAAAGCTAAACAATTGGTGCTAAATCTTCACCCTTGAGCATGCTCAGTGAGACTGATCATGCAGATATATAGTGCCAGGCTGTTCATCCCAGGCACGCTAGCGAGACAAGTCATGCAGGCATATAGTGCCAGGCTACACAACTCTATAGTTTTTTGTTGTTTTTTTTTTTTCAAATGTTTGCCCTGATCTGTGTCTTTGACAGTGTACTGTGTTCTCCTGTTGGATTTTAATATTGGAGGGGGAGGGTTAGCTGCCATTTTAAACACAAAATTTTAGGACTGAGTGACCTGGTTGCATTAGATCTAAATGGGATGAATGGCTCTGGAACGGGGAAGCTTTTCCTTTCCACTTCCATTCTCCCACCCAATCTATACACAAAAATGCCTCTGTTAAAGATGTTCTTGTCTTGGTGTTGTACAAGCAGACTGAAGGAACACCAGTTGGCTGTCTGAGAACGGGGCATCCTCAAAATCAGTCCCAAATGGGGTCCAGATATAAATTCATTGAAAAGCATGCCAGTAGTCACATCATCTCAGCAAAATCTATGGCAAGGACAGTGGTTCTCAAGAAATAACCCCATTTCTGGATCATTAGATGGCAGCTATGTGGATGGATGAGATAAGTCTGAAATAAACATAACAGCCTTTCAGGTGCCTAACCAGAAGTGAGCAACCAAAATAAATGATTACCATTAGGGTTAAAGAAGGGTTCCCTGCAGTAGTTGTAGCACTCAGCAAGTAAGATCTGCTCCTTGAAGGGTCCTAGCAATTGTCTGCTGGTTTGGATTTGGCTCATCCTTAGCTTAGTGCCTTTTGGTCCAGAAGGGTTTATTCTCATGATAACCATCACTAGGAAGTTACCTTGCTGCAATTCTGCATTGTCTTGTTTTATAGTAACTACAGAAGATTGTCTCTGATCACTGGAGTTGTCAGTGTTGGAATGTTTCCACTGTGAGGTTCATATACTTTTCTTCATAATGTTAAGCATTCAATTTCTATAGAGGCCATTTCAGTCTGAAAAGTTTTATGGTCAAAATATCACATATAGCTACAGTTTATAAGAAAAAAAAGTCTAAGAAATCCTGAAAGTTTATTTTAACTTTGATACAGGATCATCTGTTTTTTCCATAATACATTAATATCTGCAGTCTTCACAGACTTAGTGCTGTTTTCTGTTTGTGTTCTGGAACCTACATGTTTCATTTTTTGGTTAATTTAATTTTATTTCCTTCAAGCAGGGAGACTTCTTTTGACATTCAATGCAGAGGTGTCAGACCAATTATTTGTATTACACTTGGTTGCCTCCTAGCTATATAACTTCTGAGTGTAAATCATTGAACTCTATCCTCTAATGAAGTATTGTAGAGAATAAATCATAATGGATAAAGATGCTTTTGTTCTGTCTCATCTTTTCACTCTGACTCTGAATTTTGAGGTAGAATAAGATGATATCTCAACTTGAAAGCTGAACATTGTATGAATACAAGGTCTGCTAATGAACCTGAATTTCCTGGCTGGTTTTTGGAGAAGGGTAATGACCTGTCTGAGAGGAGACAGATTATCAAACAGCCAGCTGTGATGGAAGAAAGCAATGAGATGTGTGAGGAAGTTTAAATAGAAGTCACATGAAATGTTTATCACATTAAGAATTACATAGAACTAAATTACAGAGAAAAAGCCACACTTCTATAGTTAGCAGCAGAACTAATGTATGGAATTATAGTTAAGTAGATATATCTGAGCATACAAAGGCTTATTCTTAAATCCCTGTGTATTCTGTGGCAAGACCTCGTGACTTCTACAGTACACAAATGCTGAATTTTTTTGGCATGCTGGCAATTCTGAATTTGTGTGTGCATCTCAAACTGGTGCAAGTGTTTAACAAATTGAATTAGTGAAACTAGAAATTACTTGTATTATACAACTTGTCATCTTCAGATGACACTAAACATTCCCCCTTACGACAGAAAATAATTATTCTTCACCTTTATTAGACCTTTTCTGTTTAACAGCCACTCAAGTGGTGGCTTAAGAACAGATAATAGTATTCATTATGAATTTCCATTTCCTATGTGCTGGAGAGGCAGCAGCGAATGGGAAGCAGGTGTGAAAAGAGAGTAGGGGAGAGGTCTAGGTGGGAATGGTTAGCGGTTTCTTTCACTTGAGGGAGGGAGAACGACCTCCAAGCTGTTCTGTCCGGGTATGTCTACACTTGCTCCCTAGTCCGACCTAGGGATGCAAATGTAGCATACCGAAGTTGCTAATGAAGCGTGGGATTTAAATATCCCACGCTTGATTAGCATATTTGCGTCCGGTCGCCATTTTAAAAATCCACTAGTCCGAATTAACTCGCCGCGTGTAGACGCGGTATTCTGAAAGAAACCCTTTCCCTCGGATTACCTGTTACTCCTCATTGCACGGGGGACTAGGAAGCAAGTGTAGACACACCCTCCTAGTCAAAAAAAATTTCCTGAGACACTCCTGCTCTTCAAGACTCAAGCTTGTCACTTTCCAGGAGCACATACACAGAAACCTGGACTCCTTGTGCAGCAGGAAATGCAAACAAGGAAAGTACTGTTTTCAGTAAATATGTGCTGGCTAGGGACTAAAGCTAGAGCATGAATTTTCACCGGGTGAAATTTCTGTGGCTGAAATTTCCAGCTGACTCAAAGGATAAATTCTGCAGCCATGCAACTGTGGCATTCATGGGGCCTTTGTTAAAATAGTATAAAGAAAAACTAAGTTACAAATATGTTAAGATGAACTCCATATTCATGCAGTTTACAAAGACGTTGGAATAGGTTGACTTATTCATCAGGTATTTTATGGGCTATGAATTCCTTATCATATCCTTGGCTCCATTATCAAGTTGAGGTAAGAATTGCTTTGTTCAAGTGTGATGACTGGCATGCATAGAGCATTTCTATCCATTTTCTTCACTGCTGCTGGACATTGTGGAAAAAAACCTGTCATCTCCAGATGCGATATTTTCTGTGGTGATAAGCGGGCACATTTGCATGCTTTCTATCACTTTTACTGCTTGTATTTTTGTACAGCATGTTTCCTTTACATATAATACATTACACTATTAGAACACATTGACTTAATTCTATAATGTACTTGTTAAATGCAATTTCAACATGTATATTCTAGCCAGTTAAAACCTAATTAACTAGGTTTTGGTTTTACTTAACGGATGTTGTACTTTTACTGCTATTTTTATTGAAATGTTTGGGTTTTTTTAACAGCATTTTTATGTCAGCTTGGTTTTAGACTGATATACTAATTTTAAACCATTCCATTTTTGTGCTAATTCTATTCATTTTTTCAATTTAGCTGTCCCCCACCTTAACAATGTTATGCATTTTAAGTAGCATTTTTCTTGATAAAGCATTTTTAAAACACTTCACTATATTCTACCACATTTCAATGGGCTCTTTTTTATGGGAGAGAACTTTTGGGCTAGGCTCTGATAACTGTTGTATTCTAGCAACATCTTATTTTATGCTGTTTTCATTCCCTTCTTCCCCTCCCCCACCAACTATTTCAGACTTTAGGAAGCTGATTGTTACACTTAATTTTTTTTTTTGATAGGCAGTATTTCTTTTGAAACTTGGTGTCTTTCCTTTTCTTATAATTTGTTGTTTGATCTGATTGATGTGCTGTATGTTGTTTTTAGTTATTTTTTTATACCACTGTGCCCAGATTACATATTTCCTAGTATATTCTGAAGCAGTTAATTCATATAAAAATCCCTATTTAATTATTAGTGATGTTGATTACATTATTTTATACTTTGATCATTTTAATTATATTGTCACCTTGCCTGCAGCAGCTAACACTATCGATTATTTCCAGACACATTTATTGGGAAAGGTCATATTTCTCAGAAGGTCTGTAATAACTTCTCAGGGGATAAAGTATAGTGGTAGAAATTGTCACCACCACTTCCCATTTGTTTTATTATTAAAGGTTTTACTGGATGTGACTACACTGACTTACACTGTCATACCTGGGTTCCTTTATTAAACAGTGCTTTCTCTTCTTTTACCCTTCAACTTTAACACTTCCACAACACTGTTTATCACCAAGCTCTGCAAAGTTAATTTGAGCAAATGCTTTTTTTTAAAAGTGACACATTTCTCAGGCCAATTATTTTGTGGCTTTGTTTGTTTATAGTTTTTGCACTTATTTTTTAATTCGGCATACTCTACCCACAAAGCAATCCTACATTAAATACATTGCATGAAGGATGATTGCTTTTTACTTTAGAGGTACGCAAATAGATAAGACATTGTTTTCTTTGGGTACATCTACATTGCAACACTTTCAAAATAACTAGCGCTATTCTGAAATAACTTGGTCCGCGTCTACACAGCAGGAATTTATTTCGAAATAGTGTCAAAATACTGTCAAGCTGGAGGACTTCTTACTCCGACTCCTGTAACCCTCATTGTACGAGGAGTAAGGGAAGTCGGAGGAAGAGTGCTCTATTTCGAAATAAGTGCTGTGTAGATGCTCCCAATTTTGAAATAGCTATTTTGAAGTAAGATACGCAATTGACATAGCTCAATTTGCGTAGCTTATTTTGAATTAAACCCTGCAGTGTAGACGCACCATTTCTGTCCGTTGGGATTTTTTTCATTTAGCTCTTTTCTACAGCTTTTATATGCTTTTTGTGCATTGTACTTTTATTTTTTTAAGTTAACATTTTTGTTTGTAAAGTTTTAGCCACTGGGAATAACCCTGGTGAATCTAGCACCTACACTACATATAGACTGCAGCGCTATTTTGGAATATCAGAAGTATCCCGAAATAGCAACGCTGCATCTTTAAATGCTCCCACTATTTCCCGAAATAGAGGGCGCGCTATTCCGGTGTCTCTAACGAGGGTGAAGGGATTTGTTGGAATAGTGCCGTGTTTTGAAATTTGGTGTTGTCTACACGGCGCCAAATTTTAAAATAAGCTCTTTTGACCTAGACTCGGAATAAGTTACGCAATTTGTATTCTGACAGAAGGGTGCTATTTAAATGCACACCTAGAATAAAAAACTTAAATACATAGGCAGCCACGAAAAAAATTGTATCCTACTTTTTTTTTTCCCCCCCCAAATGTCAGAGACATTCAACAGCCCTCTGTTGTGCTCTGCCAAATATTCTTTTTCCCCATTTAATCCCACTCTCTGGAGTTCCTTTTTCATCTTTTGCTAGCCTCCCTATAATACAGGTTGAACCTTTAAAATCCGGGACACTCTGGTCTGGCCACATTTGTGGTCTAGAAGGCCCACGGATACTGCTGGACCAGAGATCCCCGGCTGGCCAGGTTCACAAGTGCAGCCCGGGCCAGCGCAGTGGGGAGCACAGCCCCGAACACGGCTGGAGGCAGCAGCTGTTTTTCCGAAAGAAACTCTGTAGTGTAGATATAGCCTTAGTTCCCAAAAATTCAGCCCAGTTTCAAACTTCCTGAGGTTTCTTTATTGGGATACAATTAAACCACACATGAGCTGATTGGACTCAAATGCAGAGGGTGGTACTAGACAACTCCATATCCAAGCTATACAGTAAATTGCTGCTTTTATACATCTGTACACATTCTACTGCATTTCCTGTACATTACGGCTATGTCTAGACTGGACCCCTTTTCCAGAAAAGGGATGCAGATGAGACAAGT
>JANRFK010004149.1:165703005-165715782 GCA_030068395.1 Apalone spinifera
CCCCCCCCCCCCCCCCGGCCCAGGTAACAATTATTTACACTGGGCTTGATGATAAGTGTTTTTATTAAGTATAAAAAGTAGGACTTAAGTCATTGCAAATGAAAACAGATAACATTCAAATGTACTAAGAATTTGCATGCAACAAGTTTCTTAGCCGGTCATCTGAAGAAGTGGGCTGTGCCCAAAAAATCTTATGATACCATCTACATGTTTTGTTATAGTCTTTAAAGTGCTATCAGACTATTTGTTGTTTTTTAAGTTTATCCTGTACAGACTAACTTGGCTACCCCTCTGAAGCTTTTTTACCATAAACAGTCGATCTTATCTCAGGTAAAATGTTTTAGGTCAGAGTTGATCTTTATTCTGGCCTGGAATAAAGCTTTTTTCAGAGGTCTTTAGAGTTCTTTGTTTTCTGGTTTCTTCATATATATCCTCTTAGAGTGGTTGAGGCAATTTCAAAGGCCAGCTGAAGACAAAGACCTGATAGCTTTTCCCCCAGGGTGGGAACCTGTTATTTAACATTCCATAGAAAAGTACCACATCCAAGATGGATTCCAGTACCACGTGGCATGGTCACATGTCTTTCTAGGATCAACCACTGTTTGGACTTACAGGACAAACAAGATTATTCACATGTCTCAGGGGTGTAGCCGTCTTAGTCTGTAACTTTAAAAACAACAAGCAGTCATATGGCACTTTAGAGACTAACACACATATCATGAGCTTTCATGGATAAAACCTACTTCAGCAGATGATTTGGGAGTGGAAATTACAGATTCCAGAGTATATATAACAGCAAAAGCAGTTACCTCTCCATTGTGGGACCACTGTTAATGATGCTAATTTAGTCTGGCTGGATGTGTCCCATTTATAGCTTTTGATGTGTGAATGTGAATATCAAAGGCAGGGGAAATTGCCTTTCTAGTGCACATTCCAGCCCAAGTTGCTAGTGTTGAATTTGTAAATCAGTTCCAGTTCAGCAGTCCCCCTCTGTAATTAGGTGATAAAATTCCTTTATAGAAAAATGACTAATTTTAAATCCATTACTGACCCAGGGAGGTTAAAATGTTCCCCTACAAGTTTGTGTGTTACCATTCCTAATGTCTGATTTGTGTCCATTAATCCTTTGCCTGACTCAATTACAGCCGCTCCCCGAGTTACAGACCAACACTTGGTCCGTAACTCGAAGTGTTCGTAACTCGGATCCCATAGAGTTACATGGCGTCCGCGCTGTTCGTAAGCACGGCTCGCCGTTCGTAACTCGGATCCGCATTTACGACTGTTTTGGTCGTAAGTGCGGATGGTCGTAAGTGGAGGTGGTCGTAACTCGGGGAGCGGCTGTACCATCATTAACACTGGTCCTACATAGGGATGTTAAAAGACTAGTTGACTAGTCAATTACCCTCTCTCTTGCTGCCTCTATGACAGTGTTTCTCAACATATTTTTTTTTATAAAGTACTCCCTTAAAAAAAAGATTTATAAGTACCCCCAGTACCTAGTTTTCAGACACACACAATTTTTGTCTACCATTGCAACACATTTGTTTAAACAACTTAATTGTAGCTGGGCAGGTGATGAAATTTTTGGATGTAAAAAATACAAAAATAATAAAACGCTGTAAAACTTAAAACAAAAATTCAGTTTTCTCCAAATTTCAGTTGTGTTGACGTACCCCTCAAACTTCTCTCGAGTACCCCTAAAGGTACTTGTTCCACTGGTTGGGAAACACTGCTCTATGAGAGAGAGGCAGCAAAGTGTGTGTGTGGGGGGGGAATGGGGTACTTCAAAGCGGCAGCGCCACACAGCTAAGCGGGGATCAGCTGTGCAGCAGCACTACCCCTTTAAAATGCTGAAGGGCAATGGAGCATGGGCTCTGGGGAAATACTGCATGGAGCCCGGGATCAGCTGGGGAGTCCCCGTCTGTCCCTGGACTCCACGGCTGCCCCTTTGAAAAGCGTGGAGGCAGCGTTTCAAAGGGGCAGCCCCCAGCTCAGCTATGCATTGCTGCCCCTTTAAAACACTGCTTTGGCTTTTCAAAAGGGCAATGCCACACAGCTAAATTGGGGATCAGCTGTGCAGCAGCTGCCCCTTTGAAAAGCTGCCTCCATGCGTTTTCAAAGGGGCAGCCGTGGAGCCCGGGGTCAGATGGGGACTCCTCATCTGATCGTGGGATTTCCCCAGAATCCAGGGTAAGCTGGGGAGTCCTCAGCTGATCCGAGGTTCTGCTGAAATGGTTCTGCTTGCCGTGCACAATCAAGGTCAGCTGGGAAATCCCCAGCTGACCCCGGGCTCCATGGCTTTGAAATGCACAAGAGCCCCTGCTAGGGAGTATCTGTATCCTGGACTCAGAGGGACTTCCTGCTGACCTTGGGCTGTAGGCGGAGTTCCACATCCCTCCTTTGAAAGGAGCTCTTGTACATTTCAAAGGAGGAATGTTGAAGTGCCTATTGACTAGTTGAGTAGTCGATGGAAATTCCATCGACTACTCGACTCATCAATTAATTGCATTTTAACATCCCTTGTCCTACAAATTATAGATAACTGCTTTTGCTATTATAATCTGGATTCTGTAATTTTCACTCCAGCTCATCTGATGAAGTGGGTTTTACCCATGAAAGTCCATGATATATTTGTTAGTCTCTAAGGTCACCAACCAGTAGATCGGGATCTACTGGTAGAGCTTAGAGCCTCTGACAGGTGATCCTGACTGGTTTGGCCAAGAGCATCAAGTGCCCACCCTTCAGCTGCCTTTTCCTCCACTGCTGCACATTTCCTGCCCTTTGCCTTGGAGCTGTCCCCTCAGGAGCCTCCTGCTTTCTGTGCAGGGCAGGAGAGGGTGCTGATGTCAAGGTGCCCCTCTCCCACTTTGTATCCTATCTTCACAGAGTGGAGAGGGGGGCACAACAGGATTTGGGATGGAATTTGCTGGCTGCTTTTGGGAGAAGTGCTGGACCAGGACAGGGGTGAGCCTATCTTAGCCCCAGTGCACTACCACCTGAGGTAAGCAGTGTCCAGCTCGAGCCCATAACTGTACCCCAGTCATGAACCCTCTCCTTCACCTCAAGCCCATGTCCTCGCCCTGAGCACCCCTGCGTCCAAATGCCCTCCCAGGCCCTGCACCTAGAACCCCCTCAGGCTCTTCAACTGCCTACCCCAAGCTCAGTTCAGAGCCCCTCCCGCACTCCAAATCCCTTAATTCAAGACCCAGAGCCTGCACTCCAACCCTCTGCCCCTGCCTGGTGAAAGAGAGGGAGGATGGAGTGAGCAGGGGCGGGTCCTTGGAGAAGGGGCACAAAGGAGGAGGGGCAAGGGTATTTGGATTTGAGGTAGATCTTGGATTGCACTTCAATTCAAAAAGTGATCTTGTGCTTAAAAAGTTGGAGACCACTGCTCTAAGGTGCCAGAGGACTGCTCGTTTTTAAGACTATTCACAGGTCATCAGTTTAGAGCCATTATGTTCCTAAAGTATTCCTAAGGGCCCTCATTAGCACATTAAGAATTAAAACCAGATTCACATTTCTTATTCCTAACTTCACATATAAGAATGATGCATGCACAAAAATATGATTCAAGATCCAATAGATTGTAATTTTAAAATTGAAGTTACATGATGCATTTTGCATAAAGTGTCTTCAAATTATGCATATTCATAAGCCAGTTTTCATAAAATGGGGGGATAACTATGGCTACCACTTTTCAAAGAAGACCAGAAGCAATAAAACACACAAGATAGTGGGAAGAAAGCTTCTAGACCAATAAAACCTCTGTGAATAGCTACTGTATGATAGAACTGAACTGCTGAATATGAAATAAAGTTGTTGATAATGCTGTATACAAGGATGATATTAAAATTATTCAGAGCTATTGTAGAAATTTTGTGACCCCTTGAATTAGCCAGACGAAAAGATAGATTCATTGCACCTTGGAAAGAATAGCTTGAATTACTCAGATACATTACTAGTTCCTAAACTGTAACTGCTCAAGAAAAAGACTGGGTCACCCTTGTGGACAGCTTATTAAAAATGTCTGGTCAGTATAGTGTTGATAGTCAAGAAGGGGTAAAATACATAACACAACGAAGTAAAAGCTCAGAGCGAAATGTTATGGTTGTTCTTTCCCAACTACTTTGACTTAATGCAGCTCTGAAACTGTGTGTGTCTCTCTCTGTTCCTGCCTGATTGTATCCTTTTGATTCCAAATGCGGAGTGTGGTTGACTGTTCAGTTTGTAATTCTAGTTTTCGTAGCTCTGAGATTCTACTATACTTACAACATGCCAATATATAAATCAATGTAGTACCCTCAGCTGGAATATTGTTTTGTTAACTTGTTCTCAAAAAGAATATAGGAGAAATAAAGGGGTTTAGAGATAAGGAACCAAAATGACTAGAAGCATGGAAAGCCTTCCATTTGTAGACATTTTAATTAAAATTGTCCCATATTATTTTCAGAGGGGACATAAGGGACATGCTGGAGGTATACAAAATAATGCAACCAATAAGGTAAATAGTGCTCGTCTTTGTTTGCCATTTTTCATACTAAAGAAGAAAAAGACATCCAGTGAAAATCAAAGGCTGCACCTTTTCAAATGATAACATAAAATAGCTTTTTATATACATGCTTTAGACAGTCAGGAATGTAGTCACATATATAAAACTATATAAAATAATTATACATCTATATGGATACTCTTATACATTTCTTCTGGACAATGTGAAGCATCAGATATTGGACTAGAGATGGACGTACTATCTGGTAATTCCTATGTAATATTTTTACCTCCCATGGTTGCTCACTGAACAGCTATTCTGATCCATACGCTGTTGCTAATGTGTTTGGCAGATAAGATTTTCTGCATTGATTGGGAGTTACAAATTAAAACTGACAGTTCTAAAACTCAAGTTTATTGTTTGTGTTTTGGTCTTTTTTACTTTTAGCATCTGACTTGGCTGGGAAAATGGAAATCAATAAAGTCCCTGATGGCTGAAATGTTTGGTTGCATGCACTGGTGGAGGGGAGAGAGAAGAGCAATTTTGATTTAGGGCAGGGATGGGGAACCTATGACGCACAAGCTGGATCTGAACCACGGCTTGCCTTGATCCGGCCTGCAAAAAACTCAGGGGCTTGGCCTCTTTCCCTGCTGCTTCAGCCATGGGGGTAGCGCTTTGGATGGGAGTGCTAGTACTGACTCCCCACTTCAAGGAGGAGCGCCAAGTCACACAAACTCAATCAAGGCAAGCCATGGGCTGGATCTTGCTCATGGGCTCTGACTGGCAGTGGGGAGGAAGGGGTTCTGTGCGCTGCAGGGAGATGCTCTCTACTGGCATCATCTCCCTGGCTCCCATCACTCCTACTGGCCAGGAATCATGGCCAATGAGTGCCAGGCAGTCACCTCCCAGATGCTGAGCCCCTCCTTTTTGGCCTACTCCAGAGCTTAGGCGGCCCCCCTACAATATCCATTAGCTCCAGGCCCCCAAAAAGAGCTAATCCAGCCCTGGACAGGGCCTCCCTCCCTCCCTGTGGGGCTGGAGTTGGAGGGGAGGGAGAGTATTTTTTTCCTGCTTCTCAGTTGAGGGCATGCCAGTGGGGCTGGTTTTTGCTGTCGCTTCTCGCGTGTGTGTAGCCCCCAACCTTTCTTCTGTGGGCCGGTGCCCCCCCCCGACTGAAGGTTTAACGCCCCGGGGCAGGGACTCTGGATAGGGGCTCAGGATGCTGGCTACTGCCCTTCCCCAGCCTGGTCAGCTCTCTCCCAGCTGCCCAGTGGTGCCCCCCTCCCGCCAATCAGAGCGCACCGGCGCCAGCAGGCACGAGGAGGGGGCGGGAGGTTCCTTCCGAGCTAGGACTCCCAAGCGCGGAAACAGAGTCCAGCATGAGCCACGCTGCTTCAGTGTGCGCATGCGCGGAGCGTACCCCTGCGCTCTGCACTTTGCCGCTCGGCCCGTATTGGGTCGCTCCTGTCTCTTTGGAACGGCGTTCACCCGCGTCATGCACGGCCCGGCCTCCCTTGCGCGTGCGCAGAGGCGGTCCTGGCCGCCGCTGCCTCCGGATGCCGGGCCGGCCGCTCCTCTGGCGCCTCGCAGCGTAGTGACGTAGCGCGCGTGCACTCGCACCGCCCCGGTCGTTGGAAGGGAAGATGGCGGGTGGTCGCGGTGGGGGTTCGTGAGGCAGCGGCTTCCGGGCCGGGGGCGCGTGGAGAGCAGCGCGGCGGCGCGGTCCGGTGGCGGGGATAAGAGACGAGCCGGACGGTGAGTGCAGCTCAGTGACGGGCCGCCCGGGGCAGGACAGCGCGGCCCGGCCGTGCGGCCGCCTCCGCCATTTTCAGGCCGTGAGGCCGGGGAGGAGCAGAGGGCCTAGCGCCTGGGTCGGTCGGGGGTGGCGGGGGAGGAGCACCTAGGTGGGCGGCGAGAGCGGAGCCTGGAGAGATCAGTGGGGGCTTAGCCCGCTATGCTACGGGAGACCCAGGGCCTGTGGCGGGCTCCTGGAGAGCCAGCTGTGGTGTGGGGAGCGGGAGATAGCCCCAGAGCCGGTAGGGGAAGGAAGGGTGAGTGGCCTCATCTCCCCTGGACAAGAGTTTCTGCTTCACCTTTTTCTCCTGCTGCTATTGATTTAGGTGACTCTGCCTCTTGGGTATTCTCTGTGCCATTTGGCTTCGGCCAGGTGGCATAAATGGAACCATGTGCGGCTGGGGCTTGTTATAAATTTGTTATTTTGCAGAGTACATTAGACTTCATCACGATATGATCCAGTCTCCTGGTTTTATTGGCCTAAATTTATTCTTTGCATAGCAAAACTAGCTGACCTAGTATATCAGAACTCTCATCATTTTAGATGGAGAAAGCCTTAAAGTTTTGTTTCTTCAGAGATTAGATGGTATTTCTCTTTTGATGTGTAATTTATGGCTTGCAGTGAGGCCTTCTTACTATGATTAAGTAGATCTACTTAATCTAGTCCTTCTAAGTGACACTGTCCTGAGTTTATATATCATCTCTCATCTAACCATATTAAAATGCACTACAAAGTCTGATGTAGGTAAGTAAATCTTTGCCCTATTTTTCTGTATTTAACCAAACTCTCTCTGAATTAATTTTCTAATGAAGAGTATACTCCTAGAGGGAGAGCTGAAACTGACCAGAATCTACCATTCCTGGTTTCCCATGGTGAAGATTTGGTGCTGGAATACTTTCTGACATGGAAAGCCAGGAAGTAATTAAATTCGTTGAGGGAAAAGATTAAAAAACATGAACGATTTTTCAGCTCCAGGCCTAGTAGATAGTGTATATCTTTATTGGGCAGCTTACGTTAAAATCGAGTATTTTAACCATTGTGACAAATGCTTTATGAAACACTGCCATTTTAGTTCTATTAACCTGTGGATCACATCATCTTTAAGTGAGTTTAGGGATCAGCAGTTGGTTAGATACCATCAAACAATTTAAGTACACACTTCCAAGTGAATGAGTGAAACAAAGGTTAGTTCTTGTTGTTTATTATTTCACAGTAGTCTGTGGTTAAATAGTAATTAAATTAATCCTGTATTTTAGTCATTTATTGTGTATTTAAATATATAAACTTTTGGTTTTCTAATAAACTCCGCTGTGAAATACTGAGCATTAATTTGAGTTCTCACATAGGGTGCGTCTAGACTACATTCCTCTTTCGAAAGGGGAATGTAAATGAAGGGAATCGAAAATGCATAATCACGTCCGATTGCTTATTCAAAAGGTTTTTTCAGGGGAAAAAAAAAAGCAGTCTAGATATGATTCTTTCGGGGGGGAACCCCTTTTTCGAAAGAACCCTGTAAACTTATTTTTCCCCCCCCCCTGGAATAAGGGTTCTTTAGAACAAGTTTTTTTTCGAAAGAATCACATCTAGACTGCTTTTTTTCTTCGAAAAAGCGATCAAATGTGATTATGCAAATGAAGCACGAGATTTGTAAATCTGCACTTCATTTGCATTTTCGATTTCCTTCACTTACATTCCTCTTTTGAAAGAGGAATGTAGTCTAGACGCACCCATAGTGATTTGGTTTAGCAGTCATCTGTATGTCTGATACATTTTTCCAAACTGGGTTTTTTTGAATGCTGGAAGCTAATATAAATTGGAGAATAGAATATCTACATTGATCAATATAATTAAAGAACTTAAAATACATTCACTTTTTAGTGCTGGAATTTGTGCAAATGGTAAAATAGTTTTATGAAGCTGAGTAATAATAGAAATATTGAATGTCATGAAATTTACAAAAACAGGTTTTGTTGACATTTAAAATCTCCTTTGCAGTTTTTTCAGTCCAGATGCTGAAGCAGTAAGTGGCTGCGGAGATTTAACTTATTCACTTCAATTTACGGGTCTCAGTGCCTTTGATACTCTTTAAAGTCAATAACAGTCTTTTCCCCCAATTACCCTGCCTCCATCTCACCCCAATGCCAACATCCACCCACCCCTCTTTTCCCACACCTACCATGTGCAGTCAGCCCCTTACCTTCTCCTTACCAGAAGACTTGAGAGTGCTGAGTTTCTGCCTCCTGCGCACAAGGGATTCTCCAAACTCCCTTCCCTTCTGGCTACTCCTCCCAATTACCCACTCTGTCACTCCTCCTTCCCCTGCCTAGCCACTAATTCTTTACTTATCTTGCTTTTTATTAGCTGCTATGGGAGCTGCTCTGTTTAGCTGCTTGCTCACCAAGACAACTCCCTGCCCTCTGCCTATCAGCTGAGCTCCCTTCTTATGCAGGAGCATTGAACTTCTGAATGGAGTGCAGGAAACAGCTCCATGGTTGCGCAGCCATGCAACTTGGAGATAACTGTGGTCCCCTGCCACTAGTGCCCTCAGCCTGCCGCCCTTCCCTGCCGCTGGCTCATTTGGCTCTGCTGCTGGCTGAGTGACACGGCTGCCCCAGCCCTGCTGCCATAACTGATGCTCCAGCCAGCACGGCAGCATGCAGCCCTGACCCCACTGCCGGCTAGCATGCAGCCCCAGCTGGGTTGCTGCAGTCCCTGCTTTGCTGCTGTGGCTCCACTGCCACAGCCCCAAATGGGCTTCCCATTTGGGGCTGCTGCAGCCAGGCTGCCGCAGCTCTGTCCCTGCTGCTGGGCTGGCATGCAGCCCCCGTCAGGCTGCTGCAGCACAACCCTGCAGCTGAGCCAGCACACACATGCTGCCCCCGGCCCCAGCTGGATTGTCGGGGTGCCCTTGCTCCACTACCATGGCTCCACTACCGGAGGAGCAGCCTTGTGGCCCTGGCTGCCCAGGAGCAGCCGCTCGCCCTGATCTCAGCCCCACTGCCAGAGGAGCAGCCCATGTGGCCCAACCCCTGGCTGCCGGAGGAGCTTGCCCAGGTGAGCCTCGAAGTGCTCACCACCAGCAGCTCACCTGCTTCCACTGGCTTACTGCTGCAGCGGAGTTGGGTGGATGAAGAAGGGGGAGAGCACTGGCCACTGATGCACGGCCCAGTTTGCAGCCTCTCTGCCTGTCCCCCGGAGCTGGTGCTGTGGCTTTATGCTGGCCAGGAGGCTCAAGCAGAAGCACTGGCTCCCTGCTGTGCAGGGGAGTTGGGGCGGGGTTGAGCTCCCACCCCACATGCCGGCTCGCGTGTTACTTAGGGCACTCGTGCCATAGACTGCCCACCCCATATCTAGTACATGGAAACTGGCATAGGAAAGCTGCTAGTTTATTTTCACTGTCCAAGATTAGTGCAAAAAGTTAACATCAGTAATGAAATTGGACTTTAGCAATGTTCACTTTAAATCTAACATTAGTAGAGCAAGTAAGATTTTAACTTTTAGCAAAGTATTGACATGACTTAGTTTCTCGCTCCCTCCCCCTTCTATCTTAATAAATATTTGAGGGTTAGAGCACAAACAAAATTGATTTTATTTTATTGCCATGAAAATTGTTTATGTATTTTTGGTATGTATTCAGTACACCTGAAATTACCTAGTTACCAAGACCTCAGAGTAGTGTAGAATTCAACTTTATGGTTTTCTTACTCCTTTGAGCTTATAAAGCTGTGCATAATATAGCGGGTCTCCTTTCATTCTGAAAATGAAAATTCTGGTCTGATGAATGAAAAGAGACTCGCGGCGTAGGGACTGAGCTAGCGCCTTCACACTTGGCTTCCCTGGGCTGTTTAATGCAGAGCGGCAACTGGGGGTGTGAGTATGGGGTCTGATGAATGAAAAGAGATCCGCAGAGCAGGGACTGACTGAGCGTGTTCACATACCTGCTTCCCTGAGCTTTACAATGCAGTGTGGCAACTGGAAAGAAGCAATTAGTCGATAGTGCTAAGAGATAAGCTCCTGCTTATCGATTAGTCGACTAGACCAGTGTTTTTCAACCAGTGGTACGAGTACCCTTGGGGTACTTGATAGAAGTTTGGAGGGGGGTACATCAACACAACTGAAATTTGGAGAATTTCACTGAACACTGAATTTGTGTTTTAAGTTTTACAGCGCTTTATTATTTTTGTACTTTTTACACCCAAAAATGTCATTGTCCTCCTGGCTCTGATGAAGTTGTTTAAACAAATGCATTGCAATGGTAGAAAAAAAAATGTGTGTTTCTGAAAACTATACGTTTTGGGGGTACTTATAGTTTTGGTTTTTTTTGAAGGGGTAGAGAAACACTGGACTGCACGCTAACTTCCCTAATCCTAATCTATATGCAGTTGTCCAGTTGTGAAATTTATAGTGTACAAGAAGATTTACCTGGTGTTGCTTGGGTCCTAAATAGGGATGTAAGTGACTAGTTGAGTGACTACTCAACTACTCGCTCCCCCCTCCTCCACTGCCTCTGTATCAGAGACAGCGAGAGGGAGGAAGCAGGAGCTGGTGCTGGGGGGAGCTGGCTCCCCCCAGCACTGTCTCTGTGGTGCAGGGAGCAGGCGGGTGAGGCAGAGCACTGTTGAGTCCCAGCTCATGCCGCCATGGAAAGCTATCCCTGCTGTGGCTCTGCACTTTAAATGTAGTAAGAGCCTGGTAGGCCCTTACTGCATTTAAAGTGCAGAGCTGCAGCAGTGTTAGCTCCTCTGTATTCCCCAGCCAAAGTGAGGAATGGAGCAAACTGTACTGTCCCCCTGATTCCTGACAAAGGGAACAGCCAGCAATGTCCCCATATAAATTGAGGGGTGGGTTCTCTAAGAGGTGCTGGGGGGTGGGAGGCTCAGGACTGGGGTAGTCCTGGACAAAGGGAGGTATGCCCTAAATCAGCCCTTTTCACATGTCTGGTGATTGTTTCTTTTCTGTATGTTTTTCTGAGAAGCAATGCAGTTCCAGGTGCACTAGGGATGTAATAGTCTAGTTGATTAATCATTTAACCAATAAGCAAAAGCTTATCGGTTAATGCTATAGACTACATGCATTTCCTCCTCCCTTCCCTTCCCACCGCCATCCGGCAGTAATTTTTTTAGCAGGCTGGCCAGCAGCATGGCTCAGGTCTGGGACCTACCCCCGCTGTAGCTGTGCATTTAAAGTGTATTAGGAGGCAGGCAGGCAGGCAGCCCAGCTCAGTTCCAGCTTGCACTGGGTCTGGGAGCTTAGACCTCATCCCTGGACAGGGGTTGCTGCCGTGCAGGGTGGCAGGCAGCAGATCCGCAAGGGGGCAGGTTTTTAAACTAGCTCCCCTTGTGGACCAGCTCCCACCTGGCACCCTGTGCTGCTCCCTCTGGTAGACTATAGGGGGACTATAGAATAGTCGACTAACCAATAAGCATTCATGAGGTTAATCGACTATTCAATTAACCAATATTTAACATCCTTAAGGCACACCCCATTTTACTGGCACAACCAGAATCTTATTTTGTTTGAAATTATGGTAAGAGGAATCTGTCTATCAAATTTAGTGGTCCTGGCTCTTACCATTTAGGAGGAGTTCTTGAACAAATAGACGGACAAACTCTAATATATAGTAGATAAAATGTTTGTAGAGCATATACTCTCTATGTAGTCTCCTTTCTGCCCCATCTGCTGTTCAACTTTATCTTGGCTAATATCAGACATTGCTTAACGTAAATTGTTGTATGCAACATTTTTTAATTTGTGACCTGAAATTACAGTACGGGGATGCATATTGACAGATTGAGGGTGGTGAAGGGATGAGATGTTTAATGTCTGATGTTATAGCAGAAACACTTGTTTTTGGAGAGGTAGGGGAAGCAAGGACTGGGATGAATATTTTAGGCTCATATACATATGAGAAGCAAATCCTGTAACCCACCAAATGAAAATCTTTATTTAAAAAAAAACAAAACAAAACCCTGTCACATTTTGTAACAATTCAAGCACAATCTGGGACCCAGGAGTTTCAATTCTGGGTATGCTACTATTAGCTTCCTGTATGTCCTTGAGTGACTGCCCCTTTTCTCAGGTAGGTATAATAATATAACTAGCTCAGATGGTTATGATTTAAAGTTTGTAAAACCCTATGTAAATGCAAAGTGGTACTACAGCTTATAGAAGCTTTTATGCTTTAAAACTAACAATACAAATAATGGTCAGTTTATCTCTTCTTCAGTGCCTAGCTGAACAGTTGCTGTAGCAATCATTCACTATTTGGTCTGTTCCTGCCTGGCCATTCTATGTTAAATAGTGCCTTACAATATGTGCTAACTACTTATTCTAAACTAGTGGTTCTGAAACTGTTTACTATTGTGGTACCCATATGTGGCCCCCAATGTATTTTATGGGTCTTACCCAACACTACCTGTATGGCTATGAGCAGGGCTCGACAAATTACGGAAAACCTTACTCGCCAGACAAAAAAGCGAGGCCCCCCCCCCCC
>JANRFK010004149.1:165739615-165798471 GCA_030068395.1 Apalone spinifera
GTACGTCCATTCTTATGTTCTTATGTACAGTTAAAACTTGGCTGAATCCACAATATTGAGTTAAAATACGGTGCTTCTCTTAAATTCATCATACTGTGAATCATGTTACAGTTACATCTGATACTTGATTAGTGTTATGATTGGTAACATAGAATACCATATATCTGGGAAGTGAATTTTTTTGTCTTCTGGCGTTTCTAACCTTATTCCTGTGATTACGCTGTCTGCTGTTGTTGCCCTGATGATAAACATGTTCTTTCTACACGTGCACTGCTGAGCGGAACTTGCTTTAGTTCAGAGGCTATCAACACATCTTTTAGATTAGGTAGAGGGCTCGCTGCAGAGGCTGAGCAGAAGTATACAGGTCTTTCTGGCCTAGAAACCATGAGACGAGGATTGTGTCTCTCTTGTTGTAATGCAGAATGCCTTCCTCGTCTTTTTACATAGAACATTTACTTTCAGTGAATAAATTCTTGGCAATCAATGAGCCCCAGTTGCACTTTTGCACTGGATGTGTTCTGAAAAATATTCAGTGTGCGCTGAAGCTTCCAAATATGCACTCTGAACAAAAAGTAGCAATAATTTTACAATTACACTGAAATACAGTAGTAATAATAACCAGGAGCTCTTTTCTACTTTCCAGAATAGAGTATGGCAGAGAGACCAGCGAGATATGCGGGCAATTCAGCCTGATGCAGGATATTATAATGATGTAAGTACAAATATTTATATGTGCTTTTGAACCTCTATTGTAGATAGTAAAACTCTTCTTCCTGAAAATCAGGACTGCATACCAAAGTTCTCTTTTTGCCCTTGAGAGGTGACACAGACTTAGAGGGTATCTTCATGCTCAGAGGAACCTTTTTGTCCCAAGAAGAGAGTCTGAAGGGTAATGGACTATTTCAGTCCTTTTCTAATGCAATGACATAGCTAAAATTAAGGTGTTGAAAGGTTAGTTGCATTTTAGATGTTTGTGTCTGTTCATAAGATGACGAAAGTAGTCTCTGCTGATCTCAAACACTAAACTTTATTTAAATCATTCATTCCTGCAATCAAATGCTGCTTTTTCCAGAATGAGCCTCCTGGGCCTTTGCTTTTCTTTCTGTTTCCCAAAGTGCAGATTGAAATATTGTTGCTAATGCTCTTTTCTTTCCTCACTTACAGCTGGTCCCTCCTATAGGAATGCTGAATAACCCAATGAATGCTGTAACAACAAAATTTGTTAGGACATCTACAAATAAAGTAAAATGCCCAGTATTTGTTGTCAGGGTAAGTATTATGTTAGCCTGGGCTAGAAGACTTGTTCCCAGGGTTGATTAGTTAACTGAGAAATACTTGTTTTAATAAAATTAGAATAGCTAAAAAATAAAAAGAGTAATGTTTCCAACTGAAGTCATCATTTAGGATTCTAGGTCATGAGCACCCCAATATTTTTTTTAAATCCTGGACTGACATGCCTCACCTTCTTTTTCTTTGAGAATCCTAGAAAAGATTCTGGAACAATTTAATAATTTTATTCACTGTTTGGCTTGTATGTATTTCACCTTCAGTCTAATTTTTTCAACTTTTTTTGTGTCAGTGTGTCTCAGCATTGGCTTGAGGGGAACCAACTCCAAGGAGGGGAGTAGTTCAGGCACCATACCTGTTCAGTTCTTTCAGTTTACTAGCTTGCCTGCAAGGGTGCCAGGATGCTAGTAGTGGCATGTTTCATGTAGACACTTGTTCACTAGAACTGTATTGAAGATACCAAACTCATTTCACATAGGTGACTGGGAAGACATCTTCTGATAACTCTTGGTTAGTAGTGTCTTGGATTGGATTTGAATGGTGATGTAGAGATGAAAAGCCCTGAATCCTATGATGATCTGATTTTTTTTTCCCTACCTTCCAACACAGTCACTTTAGAAATCCAAATGCTTTAGATTTTCATGTAGGGACTTATAATTTAACTAATGCTGAAGGATACAGGAGAGGTGTCTGAGGATTGTCTATACAATCTAAATCAGTTTTTCTTTTGCAGTGGACTCCAGAAGGGAGGCGCTTGGTCACTGGGGCTTCTAGTGGAGAGTTCACTTTGTGGAATGGATTGACTTTCAACTTTGAAACAATATTACAGGTAACTGCATTCAGCAAGCTGACTTTATCTTTGTCTGAGATTACAAAGAATATTATAGTATTGCATCGCCACATCCTCACCATGGGCTAATGGGCTGAGTGGAGTCCAGAGAACTGGGATCACCCGAATACCTTTCCTGCTCGGTCCCTGATTCCTGTTCTAATCTTGGGCAATCATCTCCCTGTCTGAAATAGATATTTCCTACTTGTTTTCAAGGGAATATTGTGAGGATTTTTTACATTTTAAGTAATTGGAGATGAAGTGAAAGTATATAGCTCTTCATGTAAATTGTGCACTGCCTTGTGCAAGATGCATAAAGTAGTATGTCCGTGAAGAGTTTGCATATCTAAATATTCTCCATTTTATTCCCTTGTCATAAATGTTAAATGTACACATTCTGACTGACTTTTGTGTTCATGTGGGTTAGGTAACATTTGAACATATTTGCTAGAAGTTTTATTTTTGACTCCTTAGGCTCACGACAGCCCTGTAAGGGCCATGACTTGGTCACATAATGATATGTGGATGCTGACAGCAGATCACGGGGGATATGTGAAATACTGGCAGTCCAACATGAACAACGTCAAGATGTTCCAGGCACATAAGGAGGCGATTAGAGAGGCCAGGTTTATACACAATATACCATTTTCTGTAGTACCTATTTCCATAATTAGACTGTTCTCTAAGTGTATTCTGGGTGCAGAGATGCATGGGTTCTGTCATATTCTGGGAAACTTCATGCACCAAGTAAACACAATACTTTCTTTTGTTTCCACATTCTCACCGTTTTGCTGGCAACTTTCTGAAATAGTATTGTCCCAGTATCTGCCTCTGCAATATGTTAGAGATGTATTTGTCTGCCGCATTTTGCACTGGTATTCTTTTCATTTATTTATGGTGACAATGTGTATCAGTTATTCCTTTTTATACGGACTGTGTAAGATAATAATTTCATTCCAAATAAAGAATTCAGTCTTTAATAATCTAACTGAATAAAATATAAAATCTTCAGAAATAAAACACCTGCATAGTTCTCACGAAATAATAAAAAAAAAACCTAAATAAAGTGAAGAACTGCTTGGCTTTTGGTGAGGCCAAGGTTTCCACTAATACTGAAGACCCACACAGGTTGCCACATCCAGAAGTCTAATGTTAACATTGAATGGGTTCTTAAGCTTTGAAGCTGTAAGCAGACCATTGCAAAGAAGACTGTAGGACGTTTTCCTGGTTCAGTGTTGATGCCTCAATTGTGCAAATGTATATTTTATATAAAAATGGAGTTTTAAGTGATATTTTCTCAGTAAGATGTATATGAAAGATGTTTCTAAAGTAATCATGGATAATTTTTTTAGTAAGATATGTAAAGAGAAGAAATGCTTTTAAAGTAAAGTAAACCTGAAGAGGAGCTGCAGACCCAAAATAAATCTAAAGCAGTGTTTCTTCAGATTGGGGTGCTGCCCTTGGTGGTAAGAGGTTCACTGCCACAGAAACACTCTGTTGAAGTCATCGCTTTCCCCTCTGATAAGGTTCAGATTTCCTGACAGAGTTTGATTTTACAAGTCACGGGTACGCTGGATGCAGTTATTGGTTTAGTGTATTATGTCCATACACTGAATTTCTCCAATAGTAAGCCCTTTCCCAATCATAAAGATTCAAGATTTCAAGGGGATTGCTGTTGAATTAACTGAACAGAGACTCTTCCTAGGTCTTTCTCTGCACCAGAAAGGAAGTGGCTCCCTGTCAATTGCTGGAGTTGGTCTGAGCTTAATCATGTGGTTAAATAACCCCACACTTTTTCCAGTGGCTTTCATCAAGCAATATTGATCAATTTGGAAGCATCTTGCATGGTTGTAACTTCATTTGGCAGAGGGGAAGATCTTCCCTCTGTTTCTTTTCATGTGTGGAACAGGTTTTATTTAAGAATTTTTCAGCAACCAGTCAAACTGCTAGTGGTAGTAGCAGTCTCTTCCTATTCCCCACCTTCCCTAATTTTTGCTTGACTTGCTGCAAGGCACCTGTAGCTGAAGAGGAAATTTAATGATCTCCCTTGTGCTTCTGCACAATGTCACTACCAGTATCAACAGTGTGAAAGTCTAGGGCTACAGTTGCTGTTAAGTCAGTTTCATGTTACTGCTGATCTCAGAGAGAAGGTGCTGCTGTGTACAGTCCTAGGTAGGATAGTGCTAAATATAAATTCTGGATTTTCCCACTTGACTGGGGGTTCAAAATACAGAAGTAAATCCTAAACTAAATTCAGTCTTCTGATGAAATGTGTCAGTTGGCAGACTGTGTGTTTAATTAGTGGCCCTTGTGTTCAAATGCCTCTTTCAATGTATAACTCCTTACAGTTTAATTTTGCCCTGTCTGAGAAGCATAGATATTCTGTTAAATGCTGACTTCTTTCCCCTGCTGTGTGTCTTCATGTAACAGTTTCTCACCCACGGATAATAAATTTGCTACATGCTCTGACGACGGCACTGTTAGAATCTGGGACTTTCTACGTTGCCATGAGGAGAGAATTCTTCGAGGTATGTGTGCAAATAGTACTGATTGGGATATTTCAAGAGGGGTAAAACCTTTTTGTAATTAAGTGTTCACAATACAGAAATATCAGCTTGTCTCCATTTTTCATATGACATCGCTGCTTAAATCCTCAAAGCAGATAGTGCCACTAGGAAAACAGACTTTTGAGCTGACCATTGTTTTTTATATCTCCCAGTGTCCAGACATTTTTTCAGATTTACATTACTCATACTTACTGCCTGTTTAAACTCTTTAGAATTTGAAGTTTGGCATTTTAAGATTCTTTCCTACTCTTGGTGAGAAACAGCTATTAGGTAGGCAATATATTCTTCATCTTAGTGCTTAGTAATTGTGACAACATTTGCTCAAGAATACACATACAGTCATACAGAATGTACTGTTTGTAGGAAGTAAAAACCACTAATTTGACTCTCATTTAGTCTAAGATACATCATTTACTATTTCTCTATGTAGAACATAACATTTAGGTGAACAAAAACGTAAAGTTTTGACCATACCACACACTGCTAGCTTCTCATTTAAATAGTAGTGTCTGTGAGAGGACACTTGTGAATCCTTTCCATTAGATTCAATTCAGCAGCTTTCTACCTCTTTTTCTACAACCTTGTTTAGTAGCAATAGCCTATATAATCTATTCCTTTCTTTCTGGAGATGCCAGTTAATTATCGTCATATATTGGTCCAGAACAATAGGTGTAACAAAATGAAATGTCATTAAGGGCTCTATTAACACTGTCCTATCATGAGATATGAACGGGATGTTGCCTAGTAGACAGTCTGCAAAAAAGATGACTAACAAAAAACTGGAACCCTTGGATTAGGTGTCTGAAGTCATTTGAGGTTTGCCAATGCCAGAGGCATTGTGAAATCTTATATCACACTTGGACTTGCGCCATTTTTACAAAACTGAATATTCCTCTCTTCTCTTGACCTCTCTGTTGTGATTTTACTGTCATATTATCCCTCTGAACCTCACTACTGTTGAAGTCTAGCATTTCAATATAGTCTTTAAGGATTTTTCCATCAGAAACATCACTGCAGGAGTTTCTGTTCCTTTCAGGAGTTGGCAAGCAGATTTCTAGGGCATACTGTTGGTATTACAGTTATCCCTAATTAAATGAGAAGTACTGTGGCACCTTTGGGTGTGTCTACACAGCAGGGCTTAACTTGAAATAAGCTACGCAAATTGCATATCTTATTTTGAAATTGGGAGAGTCTACGCAGCACTTATTTCAAAATAGAGCACTCTTCCTCTGACTTCCCTTACTCCTTGTACAATGAGTGTTACAGGAGTCGGAGTAAGAAGTCCTCCAGCTTGACAGTATTTTGACATTATTTCACAAAAACTGCCTGCTGTGTAGACGTGTACTAAGTTATTTTGAAATAATGCTAGTTACTTCGAAATAATGTTGCTGTGTAGACGTACCCTTAAAGACTAACAAAAAAAAGTATCATGAGCTTTCTTAAGCAAAACACACTTCTTCAGATGAGCTTCCACTCACCCGCTTCCAGCTCATCTGAAAAAGTGAGTTTTGCCCACAAAAATAAATATATATTATTTTGGTCTCTAAGGTGCCACAGGACTACTCGTTTTTAAAGTTACATACTAACATGGCTACCTCTCTGAGACTGGTTATCCCTAAAGGCGCCTCTCAGTTGGGGGCCATTATGCTGTCTGCAATACAAAGGATCAAATTCTATACTGATGTACATTTTATGCATTCGTATTAACTATTAAATTGGATTGTATAAGGGAGGAGAGATTGCATCAATTCAGAGTTCAGTCCAGTGTGCAAGTCTTTCTTTAACTTCACTGCTCTTTCCTTATCTTCTGTGTTCTTCTGCATGGAGGACTCTTAGGCCAATGGAAAAAATTACTTAAGAATTTCAGGCCCTACTGTATTTCCTTCTGCTGTTTCATTTATTTTACAGATTGGGATTGTGTACACATTCTATATATACTTTCATTTTTAAATACACTATATAGTTGTCAGTGTGTAATTCATCATTTATATGTAGCAAAATAGTTCTATGAAGATATTAGGCCTTGTACTATCATTATCCACATATGCTCCTTTTCAATGACTTTTTGTAAATCTTCACCACCCAACATAATAGAGCACATGGATTCTTGTGAGAACCTCTTTTTTTGCTTGCAGAACCAAAAACAAACAAACAAAAATTACACCTTTCTAAAAGTGGTGGAAAATGTGATCTCTTCATTCAGGAATGCAAGAGATTGGATTTTTTTGGTGCCCTTTGTTGTATATCTGATTAAAAACTATATGAGAACCTGTTACTTGTCAGTAGAGAGCGAGCTGTAATATGGGCTTTCTTGCTCCAAACTTTTCTTTATCTTCTGCCCACATATTGAAGTTTTTAAGTATTATTTAGGATAATTACCTGACTTTTTAATCAAGTACAGATTTTAAAATGTGTGCACTCCCGT
The DNA here is from genome assembly GCA_030068395.1 of Apalone spinifera. Classification (NCBI taxonomy): domain Eukaryota; kingdom Metazoa; phylum Chordata; order Testudines; family Trionychidae; genus Apalone; species Apalone spinifera. The sequence goes on from JANRFK010004149.1 coordinate 165,746,724, forward strand.
ATCATGATGGTTATCTTAAAATATTTATTTTTACTTAAGTTTTCAGCAAGTGACAGTGCAATGAGCTGTATGCAAATTAGAATCCTAAGAGGATTTCAGTAAGACTCCTATCAATATCTCTCACACTTTGACCTGTTCAGTTATGTCTATATATACTCAAGAATGATGGTATACTTCCTGTTCTCTCTCAAACCATTCTTCAAGTATTCTGATTAATTCTGATGCCATTGAAGTTCCAAACAATTAAGGGGTTGCTCTTTGACTCTTAAAATATTACACTATCCTCCAGCTTTTGGATATGTTTATAAAAAATAGAAGACCGTAACACTTCATTGTCAGAGTGCATGTAAAAAACCCATTGTATAAGACCAAATACCAATAACAAGTTTTTCCTGCTGATTCTACAGCAGCAGCAAGCTAATCAACGCTATTTCAGAACTAGCCTTAGGATCTTGTGCTACCATGCTGCAGTAGCACACTTTTAGTTCACTTCTCGGTTAGCAAGACCAGAGTTTGCAGCAAAGTCAGGTTTATCTCTGGTATAATATGAAAATATGCCATTGACTTAATACAGCTGCTTTTGCTTACTGTAGAAGTGACCAGATTTGTTCATCTACATTAGGGGAGGAAATGTTGCTCTTGGGGAACAATTCTAGGCAGTTTGGAGGGGTGGGGTGGATGATGGACTGACCTTCAGTTTAGGATGGAGGAGAGAGAGAGGGAGATAAGAGGACAGGGGTTTGAGGAATTCTAGAAAAAGATACCATGTCATCACTGAAGGTAGTCAGTCATTATCATTTTGGTTTCGTTAGGAATATTAAAGGCAGTTAACATTTGCCAAATGGAAAAACACTAATGTAGAAAATTAAACCTGTTTGTGTCCCATTTTGCTTTGTTGTAAAAAAGGCCTGAATTAAAAGAGGGGAAAAAAGCCCAACTCCATCCCTTTAAACTTAACAAAACAACAACTGGTCTGGTAGCACTTTATAGACTAACAAAACATGTAGATGGTATCATGAGCTTTCGTGGGCACAGCCCGCTTCTTCAGATGACCGGAGTTTCTGAAGAAGTGGGCTGTGCCCATGAAAGCTCATGATGCCATCTACATGTTTTGTTAGTCTGTACAGGATAAACTTAAACAACAACTGGTCTGGTAGCACTTTATAGACTAACTTGGCTACTCCCGGAAGCTTCCATCCTTTTAGCATTTTAATTGCTCAGCTTTCATTCTTTTAATATCTTGTCTCAATAAATTGTCTTACTGTTTCTTCAATTACTATAGTCTGGGCAGAAAAGTCTTGGCTTACTTTTTAGCATTAGAAACTCATTTGATTTATAAAAAAATGTTTCAAGCTTATGTTCTAATCTATATCATAAAGATATAAGAAGTACAAAAAACTATCTTGAAGGAGACTTTTTTGTGTTGGAAACTTTGAAATAAGAGCAGTGGTACAAATGACATTTCACCTGAGAGTTGTGGTGTTACAAATTTTTTTCAATGTAAAAACATGACAGTCAAGTAGGAAGTTAAAATTGACTGGATTGGAGTAAAGCCCTTGTTTAAACATAAATATTTTTTATAATTATCAAGCAAATTGAATTTTATGGAAGTTGAATTAAATCTTGTATGGAAGAATTTTTAGGCCTTTCTAAAGGCATTTCTGTTACGGTAAGTGAAACCAAAACTGATAAATCTTTGATCTAAAGGTTTCGTTGTAAGACTCATAAATCAAGGATTTGTGCTTGTAAACTTTTCTCTGACAACTTACGTGTTCACCTTTTTGTAGGAGCTTGTTCCATCCGAAATGGGTGTGCAGAAATTATACATATTTTCTAAGAGACTAAGGTAGCTAGCCAATGACTTTATTGAGATGTGTTGAATCCCAGGATGTTGGGTTCAGGCTAACATAGATAGGAAGGTGTTTAAATCCCATATGTAGTAAACATGCCATTCTAAATTGCGCACGACAGCATGCACAGAAAACATAGGTCAGGATGCATTGTTTTTCTTAAATATGCTAGGTATATTACCCCGGTCTACCTAAAATAGAGAACCTTAATATATAATACAATTGATAATAGTATTAAAGTTCATATTGGGCCAAATTTTCTTTCTTTTTCTGAGTGAAATAAATGGGATTGTGCTTGTGTTCTGGAGAGAGATTTGTCCCATTGAATCTATTGGATAAAATACATACACCTGATAGTTATGCAACATAACAGGAAGAAATTGTAAGTCGCAAACATTGGAAATAGTTGAAGTCCAGCATTGTTACTAAATATGTTGTCCAGTTAAACTACTGGTCTTTGATCCAAAGAAGACTCAGACTATTCTGCATGGCTGTCGTCGGGTTTTACACCTACATTGCCAGAATGTATGTTAGTACTGAAACTAATGAAAACAATCAGTAGCTTTGAGTACTTTATTCAACCTCTTATTGTAGTTCTCTTTAAGCAAGATTATACCATTACAACAGAAGTGAGGAACCTAAGGCCCAAGGGCCAGTTGTGGCCCCTGGCTTGCTTGGATTCGTCCCCTGAAGCTCAGGGCCCACCAGCACTGGGGAGCATTTTTTGGTACTCCATCCCTCCTGCTGTCCCACCGTGGGGCTGGAGCACACAAAATATATTAGTTTGGGGCCCACAGGCTCTGGTGTGCAAGGGGAAAGTTGGGGAGTATCTTTCTCCTCCTCAGTTGGGGGCCATGTCAGTGAGGGTGGGTTTGTGGGTTTTTTGCTTCTCACTTGTATGCAGCCCCCGATTGATTTTTCTGAGGGTCAATGGCCCCCGATCCAAGAAAGGTTCTCCACCTTTGAGTTTAGTGACTCTTGAGAGAGATTTCTAAAAAGCAGTTGACCCTAAAACTTTTCAAGAATGTCCAAAGACGGCTGTCCACGATTAGATGAGCTGTGTTGTGCACTGAGGGATTCTGTCATTTAAAAAAAATACTTTTTACCTGGTCTTTTAATCCTAAAAAGCTTCAAGCAGACAAGAAAAAACACTTTTCCACTGATCTAAAGCTTTCAGATCGATAATCCATGTCCAGATTGCCTTTGTACTACATTAAAAATTGAGCCACCTTCTTACTGTTTAATTCAGAGTTGTGTTATGCTTGGGTCTCGCTATTTTTTTTTTATGTAAGTAGTCCCCAAAATGTTGGCCTGAGAAATTTATATATGCACTTCATACAAACTCTGAAAATGTATTCAAAGCTTATTTTAGGAATGAGAGTCACCAGGATTCATCCAAATAGAACAGTCCTGCTCATTTCAGGCCTAGTTTTTTTTTTTTTAAATCCACTTTTAATCGTGTTCACTACACTTTTTCATGTTTAACTTTCTGATAGCAGTTGCAATACAGTACTGTGATGCATAGGAAATATCTAGTTCCTCCTAGAGTTTCATTTCTATCCCTTCACCATGTTTTATTGCTATCAGCTCTGGTGGTGGTGGGAGTCATGATACTAAAATGCATTTTAACAAAGATTCAGGAGCAATTTTGTGCATAGCTGAAATGCACTCTCACTATGTTGTGTTTTCATAATGTTTGGTTATGCCAGGTTTTGGTGAAGCTTGTATCACTATAAAATTTGCATTAACAAATTCCTCAAATCCTAGTCTGCTTTCAGAGATGAGGCACATCTAACCTTCTTTGATAATACTGTTCAGTTGTCTTAGAGCAAGAGCTTCTGATGATTCTTCTGGGTATATTTAGTCTTCCATTTCTCCCCAGTGTTTATGGATAGCTGTTTGGGAGAGGAAGAGGTTCACATTCCAAGTACTATTGTCCTAGGCTAGTGATGTATTGCAAGATTTTTGAGGTTACCAGATACCAAATAAGTCCTGTAAAAGGGACAAGTGCTGCAAAGCAATCTTGTGCGGAATACCAATGATGTAGGGATTGATAGGAAAAGTTTAAAAGGTGGTAGGTGCTCTTGGGTTTCTTTCCCCATCCAACTACAAAATAGAATAAATTCAATCTTTCTTCCTGCCAAAGCAAGTTATTAGCCAAAGAGCTACCATAGTTTTTTTTAAAACTCAGTTCTTCTATGATTATTTAGAATTTATAAGTCACTATGATTTCTTCCAATTATATAAATTACTATGAGGAAATGCCTTTTGCTTATATCTTTAATGCCTTTTCTTTGACTGGGAAAAGTTAAATTTCCCAGTTAGACATAAGGAAGTGTGTCCTCCCATACCAAAAAAAGTATGTGGATGTGTTGGAAGTCAATGCAATAGTGATAAAATATAATAATGTTTTCATATTCTTACAAGTTTGGAAACAGCAAGAGGCTGGGTCTGCCGCCCTTTTGTTGAGTAATACCTCTTTCCATAAGTGGTACTATTGAAACAACCCTGAAGAACCCAGCTTTTTCTAATCTGTATATTCTGCTTCTGGGTCTGCTTTGGGTTGTCAGATATCTTGAAGCTTCAGTCTGTTTTTTTTTAATTGTTTTTATAGTTTAATTTTTTAAAGAGATGTTATGTGGTTGGTTTTTATTTCCCCACAGGTCAGCAGCATTCCTCATTGGCTTTTGGAGTCTAGTAACTGAGAGGGGGTTGGGAATCCTGATTTTTGAGTTTTGTCCCAGGTCTGCTCTGATTTGCTGTGTTGCTTTGGACAGACCTCCTAACGTCTGTGCGCTTAGGTTTACTCTTCTGAGTTTGCTGTATAGTAAAAGTTCTTACCTATCTTATGATTGTTGGAAAATCCACAACCTGAGATTATGTCTACACTACATGCTTCTTGCGCAAGAGTTTTTGCGCAAAAACTTCTTGCGCAAGAGCATGTCCACACCTTAAAGCATATCGCAAAAACCTTGCAGTGTAGACGTAGCCTGAGTGATGTGGATATATCGACCAAGCCCATAATGTAGACAGTGCAGTGTCAGTAGGTGGGCTTCTCCCGTCAACATAACTAATGTTTCCTGGGGAGGTGGATTACCTACGCTAATGGAAACAGCTCTCCTGTTGGCATAGTAGTGTCTCACTGCTACAGCTGCACTGCTGTGAGCCTAGACAAGCTCTCAGTATGCCTTTTTTCCAAGTTCTGAAAGACTTAATTGGTATAGGTTGAACCTCTGTGGTCCGGGACACTCTGGTCCGGCAACATCTATGTTGCTTGACCAAAGAGCCCCAGCCAGAGAGGTTGCAAGCAACTGGGAGCGGAGCCGGCAAGCAGCCTGGAGGGCTAGTGGCCTGGGATGGGAGCCTTGCCAGCTGAAAGCAGAGCTCCACTGGCGGGGACAGAGCCCTAGCTGGCTAGGGAGTGGATCTGCTGCCCCTGATGACTGGGGATGTGGAGCTGGCAGCAGCCAGGTGTGGGAAGCCGCACTGGCCAGACCGATATGGCAGCAATGAGTGAAGCCCTGCCACCTGCTGGATGCAGCACATCAGCTGGGCCAGTGGCCTGGGAGGGAGGGCCTGGGAGAGCCCCATGCTTGACCTCTTTTGGTCCAGCAAACTCCCTTCTTTGGGACTACTGAGGTCTCAAGGGTGCTGGACCAGGAGGTCCAACCTGTAGTTCAATTCGTACATTTAAAAGGAAATTTTGAACACTTGGGAAGTAGAGCCACAGATCTGGAAGGTGGAGGACTTGGACAAGGTAAGGGGGCAGAGACTTGGGCCAACAGCTGGGGCTGAAGGTGTGGGGCTCCCTTTTCGCCTTCCATGGGGGCTGGCCCAGGCACTAGCTGTGTCCCCGAATATTCTTCCATGCCCATCTGAGGGGCACGCCTCAGTTTGAGGACCTTTGCTCTAGAGTGCAGGTGTTCTTGTGGTATATGTACAGCAGGTTCTACTGGGATAGAATCTTGAAGTTCTGGTGTTCTTGCTGGCTTGTTTCCTATAAAAATGTATTTCCATGCTTGTGACCCATCTTTGTAGCATTTTGGTTCAGAAGGTAAGCCAGAGAGCAATTCTGTAACTGTATTTAAAATTACTAGTCCAGCCCTGTTGAATTGCTCGCTAATACTCTCTAATAATCACAAAAAAAGTATCAACTTAGAACACTGATGGGCAACCTGCAGCCTGAGGGCCACTTGTGGCCTATCTGGGCTATGCCTGGCTTGCTAGGGATGTTAGATAGCAGGTGATAGAATAGTTGGGTAACCACATGAATTCTTATTGGTTACTCAACTATTCTGTAGTCCCAGGAGTGGGGCTGGCAGCCAGTGCACTGTATCAGAGGCAGCAGCACAGGGTGCCAGGCAGGGGAGGGTTCATAAAGAGAGCCAGTTTAAAAACTTTACAGATGCAGCAGCGCGGGGTGGCAGCAGCCCCTGTCCACAGGGTTTCCAAGCTCCCCACGGACAGAGGCTGTGGCGCAGGGGGAGAGGGCCAAGGCTGCTGGGGAGCAGCCTCAGTCTGTGGCGGCCCAGCAGCAGCAACCGCCACTCCTGTCTGTGGCAGGCTCAAGCTCCCTACAGAGGCTGCTCCACCTCCCTCAGAGGTCCTTCTGTACACAGCAAGCCTGGGCCTCCCACAGACAAAGGCTGGTCCCCAGCAGCAGCGCCTGTCCGCAGGGAGCTCAAGGCGCCACTCCCCTCCCCGCAGAGACCTACCCCTCGCCCCCCCCCATTCATGCATCCTCCCCCTTGCCTTTGATACAGAGGCAGCAAGGGGGGTGGGAAATACATGTAGTAGAGAAGATTAACTAGTAAGCCTAGGCTTCTCAGTTAATCATGTAGTTGACTACATGTCAACATACCTATGGCTTGCAAGACAGTTTCTTTACCATTGCCCACATGCTTGGTTGCTAGATGGTGATATGGATGGACAAAAACTCAACCCTAATGCAACATACACATAAAGCAAGGGCATGCGAACTGAGGTGCAGGCTTATTGCACAACACATTGACTGTGAGACCCATGTGCTACCTCTGCATCCAATCGAAGTGCTGCTGCGGTTCAATCAACATTCCATAAATTCTAGGAACGGAAGTGCTGTTAGCAAAACTAACCTATTCCAGGAGTCCGTCCTGGTTATGACAGTCTTGCGGCCCGCTCAGTAGCCTAGGTTGCCCAGTGCTGACTTAGAATCATAGAACCACAGTGTTAGAAGGGGACCACAAGGATCATCTAGTCTTCCCCTTTGCCAAGATGCATGATTAGTTGTGTCTAAACCATCCAAGACAGATGGGTATCTATCCTTTTTTTGAAAATCTCCAGTGATGGAGTTTCTAAAACTATATTTTAGGGAGACTGATTTCATTTTAAAGTAACACCTTCCTACTCTTGTTCAGTATCTTCTCTCCACATCTAATTCACATACTGGTATAGAACAAGGTTCTCTTAGTTCTTAGATGCTTCTGGTTTTATTTTTTTATTTGCTCATTTGTATAGTAACTTCTGTGTAAGCTCACTAAAGTCTCCATGTTTCTATCCTTTCAAGAATATTTTTATTTGAAACAATCCCCTTTAATTTTCTTTCAACAACCTACAATAGGGAAAACACAGGGGACTGGAAAGTATGTTACTCTATATCCTCTATGTAAATTATGCTCCCAAATTCTGATAGCTTTTGCTTCCATGTTACTATTCCAGCTAAAGATAAAACATTCAGCATTACAACTGATTTTCAAGAATGCATTTCTTCTTAATCTTACAGCTTTTGGAAACTTTCTATATAATTCCATTTTAAAATGTCAGGGTTTTTTTTTGTTGTTATTAAGGATTGACCTAATTCTATGAGAGTCTTCTCTGGAAACATTCTATAAACATTTTCTCTAGAATTCTGTAGAGGACGGTTCAGATGGCTTCTGTATAGATTTTCACTGGCTCTGTGTTTTAACATGGTAGATTGTATAGTAAAGGGACTGAATAGCTGCAAAACCTTCATTCTGTGTTTGTGCACTATGACTACATAAAATGTAAATAGTGTATACAGGTTGGACCTCCCTGGTCTGGCGCTCTCTAGACCTGACCAGTTATGAATAAGGGATTTGCTGGACCAGAGGAGATCTCCTCTACCAACCCCCCAGCCTGCTGCCAGCTCTGCTTCCAGCACTGGCTGGTCTCTCTGCTTCTGGCCCCAGCTTGGCTGGCTGCTCGGCTGCCACAGCCCTGGCCCCTGTCAGGATTCCAGCTGTTGGCCCTTCCCAACTCTTGGGGCTCTCTGGCCTGCTGGACCACAGATGTTGCTGGACTAGAGTGTCTGGTTTAGGGAGATGCAACCTGTACGTCAGTTTATTTAAATTTGTGTGTGGTTTTTTTTTATTAACTTAGTGCTAGTTAAGCTGTATATTGATGGGTCTGCCCAGTGTTCCTGCAGATGTTTAATGCATTACACATTGGAGCATAGTTACAGTAGAGCCTGATCTTTGGATTGGGAATTACGTGGGATCTGTATGCTCTTGCTTTATGGCTGGAGAGTCTCTGCATCACCCTGCAGAAATTGCTCCAAGAGCATTGCTATGTGGGAAGGAGTGGAAATGAGAGGGAACTTTCATGCAAATCTCTTTGCCTATTAAACATCCTTTCATTCTGCGCTGGAACAAAGTGTCGATCTTTAGGTTAAGTATGATTTACATTGGATTGAGGATTGCCAGTTTTGGTTAGATGTATTTCTGGATACTTCCTCACATGATATTAATCTTTAATTAAAGATTAATCTTTAAGTCCTTGGGATTTGGGAACCCTAATTGCTGTGTACATAACTCTGTATAAAAAATGATTAAACCTATCACTTAAACTTTGATTGACCCTTTTTGGATGACATAGCTGTCCTTTAACAAATATTTTTTTCTAATTATTCAGCACTAGAAGATTTACCCAGCGTTGCTTGGGTCCTTAACTTTTTTTTTTCCCATTTGAATCATGGCTCTGGGGTGGAGCTGGGGATGATGGGTTCAGTATTCAGGCTTCACCAGGAGAGAGGACTACCCCAGCGTGCTCTCACCACAGCCACTTGGGGTCAGATGAGAAGCATCTTTCCATGGCCACTGCAGCTTCAGCTGACACAAGTGAGGGAGGGGTGCATGTCCCCTAGCAGGTTTGTTTGCCCCCCGCACTCCACAGCCAGAGTGAGGAATGCAGCAAACTCTACTTTCCTCTGGCTCCCTGATGAAGGGAAACAGCCAACAAAGTCCTGTATGAATGGGGGGAGACTTCAGCTCTCCTCCTCTCTCTCTCCCCCGGCTCTCCATAAAGGGTGCTTGGGGGGTGGTAGGCTTGGGGCTGGGACATTCCCAGAGTGGGCAGGAAGAGTGCACGCCCAGCCAGCCCCTTTCACATGCCTCCTGATTGCTTCTCAGAAAACCATACAGAAAACAATCTAGTTCCAGGTACATCCCATTTTCCTGACACAACCAAACCCTAACCTTGCTTTGCTATGATAAGAGAAAGCTGTATACCGAATTTGGTGGTCCTAGCTCATATTGTTTAGGAGAGTTCTTGAATAGACAAACTAACTCACTCAAATTTATAGTAGATTAGTTTGGTAATTCATAGGAGAGAAAGTACTTTTGTTTTTAACATTTAATTACAAAAAGACCCAATACAAAAAGAATAATTACAGCATATAAAGATTGAAAAGTGGGGATATATTAACTCCTGTGTGATAAGTCTAGATTACTTTTATAGAAGAATCAATTTGTTCCTTTTGAGATGTACAAGAAAACTTCAGGACACTCTCCCTTCCCCTTGCAGTATATAGATATAAAACTTGGTTGATGACATTATCTGACATCCCCATTTCTATTGGGAAAAGTAGGTAATTAAGTATAGCTTTGATATAAATTAACTATAAAAATCACATGAAAGGTTACATATTTAAAAAAGGTCAGGAAACGGGACATTAAGATTTTCGTGGTAACATTTAAAATCTGCACTATTCTCTAGAGGTGTTAAATAATACTTCTAAAAAATGCCAACTTTACAGGAATCCTACTTCTGGCTCTTGTTTTCAGCATAAGACAAACTGAGAATTTGAGCTCTATTATTTTTATCCTTCCGAGTCGCTGATAACTGAGCAAATGTCCATTCTCACACCCACCCCACGCTCTAACATGTTGATTTGGGAGTGACTCAAGTCCTTCTAGAACTTTGTGTTCGATTTTTCAGCTCTGTGGGAGCTCAAAGAGCTCTGTGGGAATTATGCATCAGATCTCCATTCATGCTCCATCTCTGCTGATTGTACTGGTTTTGAAGAGAAATGTATTCTCTGTTCCAATAAAATATAATGTATTCTAAACAAAATTGTTGTGGTGTTTGATCTAGTTGGCCCTGATGCACTGTGACCAGGGTATTTTTTTCTGCTTTTTTGTCTGGGCTATCAGTTTGGAATTCATATGCTTCTGTGCTCAGTTGAGCCAGTTTTTGATGGCCTAGCTACATTTTTTTTAAACATACATTTGATGCTTCATTTTAGCTTTGCAGGACATTCCCCTTTTGAGGTTTGTGCTAAGCATCTCTGTGATGCTTTAGCAGTTGAAACAGTAGAGTCTTGCTTTTCAAACTTTTAGGATTCAGTATCTCGTGATATATCATGAATTACTTGACTGACTACTTGTGTCAAAGCTTTCTTAATTACTGTGGCATTTTTCCCCTTCCATAGCTCTCTTTAAAGTTTGTTATCTTTGTCTCAATAGGAAGGCATGAAGGAAGCTCAGCAAAATCAAGAAATATACATGTAGTCATACAGTGTCCTTCATGGACAGACACAAGTGCTGCATTGTGCTCTTAAAAGCATCATTTTCTGAGTGAAACACTTGAATGGCCACATCACCTAGAGCTGTTTATTAAACAATAGCAGAAACACCTAACGTATCTCCCAGAAGTGTCCACTAGAGCAGTCCTTAAAAGGTGGCCCAGCGTGTTTAGGATATATTCTCAAAGTAAAAGCCTGCAGCAAGAGAAACAGTACTTAAGTGTTGGCCTCAGCCATCTAGCTGGACCTATTAATTCTTTGAACCCATCAGTCCCACTGTCATAGCTGCTATGAATTAATCTGTGATATTCCACAGGTTGAACTTGCCTCCTTGTGTCAGGGCTGCAGTATGTTTAGCAAGGAGCTAAGGGGGCCTAGTGAGGAGTTGAGTGCCCCTGCAGACGGGCTGCTGCCGCCAAGCAGCCCCTGTTCGTGGCAGCCAGGGCTGATTGCTGCGGCTCTGCATTTTAAATTGCATTTAAAATGCAGAGCCGCAGCATGGGTGGCTCCAAATTGTATCGACTATATGATTAGCCTGATAACCACATTTTAACATCCTTACTTCACTTCCAGAGTGTCACGGGGAGGAGGTGATAAGTTAAACCCATCAATCTTTTAACTCCCTGAACAAAACCAAATCTCAACAGTGACTGATCAATTTCTGTATCCCTACAATGCACTGGAGAGAATCTTTTTATATTAACTATATCTGATCAGGAAAAGGACCTTGGCATCACGTTATGACCTCTGTTCAATATACAGCTGCAATTCAAAACAGACACACGTGTACAACTAAAGAAAACAAGATTCTAAAATGCATAAGGAATGGGATGCAGAATAATGGCAAATGTGGCTTGCCCTCATGGAATACTGTATATGGTACTAGATTATTTAATCTTAAAAAAAAAAAAAAAGTTGTAGGATTAGGTAAACTAAATTTTGAAAGAAAAAATAAATTATGTGAAGAGAAGTTGGAACTGCTCTCTTTGGAGGAGACAAATAAGGAGGGCCATGTTAAAAGTGTAGAAAAGTTGGAGTTGGAGCATCTGTTTCCCCCTTTTTTGGCACAAGAACAAGAATAAATTCAATTCAGTTGAAAAGGGACAAATCAAAATCTAATGAAGGGAAATACTTTTTCCACAACACAAGACACCAACTAGAATTCATTGCTGGAAGATACTGAAGTCAAGAGCTACAAAGACTTAACAATTGGACATTTGTAACAAGAATGTCCAGAGTTGTTATAGTAAATAGTTATCTGCATCTGTTCCTGTTCTAATTTAATAACCAGCTTCTGGTCTTTTTCAGCTCAAGATTTATGCTTAGTAGCCCTATCATTACTACTGCATACCTTTACAAATCACAATTACTTAGGTTTAGCCTATTAGTAGAAACACATTTCCATTGTTGGAGGTGCCAACATTTTCCTGATATCAAGTTCTTTTCTAGTTTAGAGCATCTCATATAATTTTGCCAGTTCCTATTTTAAATTGCTTTTTGCTGAAGGGCACACCTTTTATAAGTTGGAGATATGTATTAGTATTGTATTAGTGGAAGCATAGTCTATTTTTGTTTGTGTATTATATATAATGTTGCATACATAATTGTCTGAGGTTTGTTTGTATGAATTTGAGTTGCCTGCATAGTTTGCTCATGAATAGCAAAGCCAAAATAAGTGTAGATAAATCTTTACTGTCAAACAATATATTTTGTATGTATGTGTATATAAAATAATATTTCATGTTACACATGGGGAAAACATATTTTAAAACCAATGTTTGAGAGTTTTTAGATTTTTAATAGGGATATTATTTTGTCTCCGCCTGTAAAGACCTGCTGTGTTAGTCATCCTGAGTTCTTGTGTACAAGACTCAACCATAAAACCCTCCAAAACTCTATAGATTGTAACGTCCTTGCCATAGCTAGAAGAAAATGCTGGATTTCTGTTGGAGAGAGGGTACTCCTCCTTTGAGTTACGTTAACCAACCATTTCTAGTAGTGTAGGACCTTATTTTTATGTGTTTCTCAAACTTTTGAGACCTGGCTTATGCTTGAAAGTTTTATTGTAACTGGTTCAGTTAGGGGTGGATGTGGGTTTTAACTAAAGTAGTGGCACTTTAGTATGGGTGCAGTTATGTTAATGTAAAAGTGATTTAGGCCTTCTGCCTTCATATATGGGAATAGCTTTGCAAGTACAAAGAACGTTTTTACTGCTATAACTCCATCCACACTAAGGTCTATGCCAGGCCTGTACTAGGAGTGCTTTATTGGTATGCTTATATCAATACACTATACTGGTAAAGCACGTCTAATGCAGTTGCAGCTTATATTGGCAAAAGTGTAGTTTTGCTTTTATAATGGTGTCTAGAGATTTCAGCATAGTGCTGTCAGATCAGGGATCATGCCTGTTCACGTTCCTGACAGCTGTGCCAACACAAGACTGTAGTGTAGACCTTGCTTAGTCCACACTTGAATATTTTACTAGTATAATTCTTTCAAGGTTCTGTGTTCTGTGGATTTTTTAAAACAAAATAGTTATACCAAGAAAAAGCCCTAATGCGGACACAGTATTCCAATATAAAGGTGGCTTATGCTAGTATAATTATTCTCATGCCTGTATGGGAATAGCTGCTTGCATAACTTCATCTACACTGGGCACTAATCAGCTTTAACTATAACATTGCCATTAAAGTGGTACATTTTGGTAGCATACACAAGGCCTTAGTCTTCAAGTGGGTTGGGAATCCTATGTGTTCTTTTCAGAGATGAGGAAATTACTTGCAGGGATTCTTTGTACTATCATCTAGGCTTCCTATTCGTCCACCCATTTCCCCTACAATTTGGAGATGTGTTTTTAACGATCATTTAAAATTTGGTCTTGTATTACATAGTTGGAAAATGTTAACCTTTTCCTTGTTTTTATAAGCTGCTTTTTTAAGGGAGCTTTTTTCCCCTGTGTAATTGAGGATCAATTGGACTAGGAAGGTTCTAGACTCAAGGAAGCTGAGGCACTGATAGTTGGTCAATTTGAGGGTGACAGGTCCCTCTTCCGTGACTGCCAGTGCCTCATAATGCCACTAAACCCTTAAAGCAAGAGGAATTCCTGACCTGTTGCTCTGTCAACTTCAGATTGGAGAACAGATTTAGTTATTCTGTGTAATATTAAAAATATATATATAAGTCTCTTGTGTTTAATAGATACATGACTTTTGCAGTGTGAACACTGATTTTTTGAGTGCTAAGTATTTAATTGTAGTCTCTTACATTTAATTTCTATGGCTTAAAAACTAGTTTTGTTTTATACATTAGATCTCGTTAGAACAATGATTCTCAGCCAGGGGTATGTGTACTGCAAGGATAAACAGAGGTCTCCTGGGGATACATCAACTCATCTTACTTCACTTGCTTTACAGCAGGCTATAGAGCCTTGCAGCAGGACTGGGATCCTGAGAGTCCCACGGAACCTCCTGCCATAACAGCGGGAAAGGTATACAAATTCAACAAATAATGTGGAAGTAGATGGGAGTGGATGTTGCGGTGGAGTGCAGCGGGAAGAGAGCAGGATTTCAAAAATAAGTCCTCCTGCATTACAAAGAATGGGAATGCCCCAGCCAAAAGCCATTGCTCTCCAGCTGGCCAGCTCGGAAGGCCACGTTGCTGCCAGCAGCAGCATAGACGTAAGGTGGCACAGTATGGTATTGCCACCCTTCAGTGTTGCTGCTAGCAGTGTTGCTGTCTTCAGAGATGAGTGATCAGAGGTTTTTAAGTGAGGTGAAACTTGCGATATTCAAGACAAATCAGACTCCTGAAAAGGACAGAGTAGTCCAGAAAGGCTGAAAAACACTGCTTTAGAAGACTGGAGGGGATGGTGATATCCAAATAGCCTGTATTTTAAGCTGCACCTTTTCCAGACTCAACTGAGAAAAATACATTTGAGGGTGCAATGTATTTTGTGGTCACTATTTCTGTTCATCCACCAAAAGTTACTGTAAATATTAAGTCTTGAATTTCCTGATTGTTGCTAAAGTAAAAAATTCTTCAAAATCTTAAAGCTATCTTTTTACATTATTAGAAGAAAAATCTCAACATTCTGAGATTGTGGGAGTGTGTGTTTTTGTTTTGTTTTTACCTCCAGAAAACAACTTGAAGGGATTTTCCTAAGGTTACCATATTTGAACTTTCAAAAAAGAGAACGCTCCTGAGAGGGAGTGTATCTGTATCAGTATCTATCAACTCACATTGTATTAATGTGCTTCCTCTCAGGAGCGTCCTCTTTTTTGAAAGTTCAAATATGGTATCCCTAATTTTCCTCAAACTTTCTGCAGGAGAAAAATCTGTCTTTGGGCTGAGGTTAAACAAAGGAATTTCAATCCATGGGAGAATTTCTTAGGAATTTATAATTAAAGTCCTGAGTGGACCTCGTTTGGGTTGTGCTCATGAGTCTCTAAGGTGCTCCAAGACTATTCATTGTTTTTTAAAAAAACTTTTTTTCCATAGTATAAGCTGTCTTTCCATCCACGAATGACAAGCAACTTTAGTCTTTATAGGAGATCTCCACAGTAGGAAACTTAAAGGTTCCCAAGTATGTCTTCATAGGCAAAGACATAATAGTAACATGGAATAATGAGCTTTGATAAACAGAGAACATGTCTTCTCCTCAGAACTAGTGAATTAATTTGATACTTCCAAAATAGTCCATAAAGAGTTGTCATTCTTGCATCCTTTTATGCCTTATCCCACGGATATATTAGAATGTGCAGAAGCCTTTGCTTAATATTAAATTGTCTATTTTCAAAGGTTGATATTGCTGTGGGAACCTTAACTGTCAAAAAATTCAAAAGTTACGTTTAAACAAATATCACTGTTTCTTTAAATCTTGCATTTTATTTTAGGATAAAAAAAATGCTAGTGCATTTAACTATGCTAATTTACAATGGTACATTTAAAAATGCAACCAAAGGAGCAAACATTCAAATAATCACGTCAGGCACTTGTATGTGTTTGTTTGGTTCTTTTTATGATAACCATATCAATGTCTGGAGGAAATATACACTTCCATCAGACACTAGGATCGGTGGGTGCTTGTATGAGAGGTATTGGGGAGCTTTTGGTAGAGCTGTCGGGAGTGGGGTAGAACACTCATGGATAATTTTAACCTATAATTTTATTTGAATATGAATTAAGGCATCTAGAGCATATCAAGAGTGGAAGAGTCTCTTGTACTACTCAGAACATGCAAAATTTCAGATAAACAGGCTGGGAAGGTGTAGTGGGAAAGACTTCCAGGTTTGTTAAGCTCCTGATAGCACCATAACAATAGAAAGATGTTAGCCATTATGTTGGCACAGGAAACACCAGCAGATGATATTATCTTATTGATGCCACTTTCAAATTGTAGAATACTGAAATTTCATGCTATTGCAATGCCCCAGAATGCACCCAATATGAATAGAATATGTTGACTGGAGGATTTACCCAGCGTTGCTCAAGTCCTTAACTGAAATAATTCTTTTTTCATTTAAGTCATTGCTTTGGGATGAGGCTGGGGAGGAAGGGTTCAGTGTGGAGGTTGCCCCGAGGGGAGAGGACACCCCCAACTCTGTCACCGCAGCAGCTTGGGGCCAGGTGGGCACAGCCGGGGAAGGGGTGTATATCCCCCAACTGGGAGACAGACAAATTCTCTCAAATATAGTAATAGCTGTCCCTTTCTCCATCCCTGCCCACTGCTGGTCTAAAGGGGCTATACCTATCTTGGTCCCCATCTCTGGCCCCTTCCTGCCTCCCGTGGTCATTCTGCAGAATACCTCCCTCCTGCTAGACCTCTCCCTTTCCATTTTATGAGAAACAATCAAATTCCACTCAAATCCCATCATCCTGACACAACGAAACCATGACCTTGCTTCAAGTTATAAGAGGAAGTTGCAGACCAAGTTTGGTGGTCCTAGCTCTGACTGTTCAGGAGAAGTTCTTGAACAGATGAACTCACAAATAGACAGATGGACACACATTTCTAAAATCTATAGTGAGAAGATAAACAAATCTTCCTCAAACACTGGATATACCCCTTTCTCCTCATCCTTATTTCCTTCTAAGTTTAGATGGGCCAGTCTGGCATTTTCCCAGCTGATTTTCACTCTTATTGGACATGTACTTAAAACATAGGTTCTCAACTTGAGAATTTCCAGAGGCATCACAAGCAAGAGCAGTCGCTATCACCTCCCTTTCTTTTTTGCTAGGCAGAAGGATGGGGGGGGAGGGCAAGGCGAATGTTACCAAACTTTTTTTTCTTCTATATCATCCTTCCTTCCCAATTCTATTTTTCTTACATTTGATGTTCTTTACATCAAAGAACAGTAAAGCTTTTCTGGGCTACCAGCAGTGGCTAGGTAGGGTGCTGAGTACAGCTTTTTCTTGAAGATGTCAATTCTTTATGATTTTAGAAGAGGAGGATGGGACAGAGCTAAGTTTCTCTATGGCCTTTTTAGTGGCCTTTGAGTTTGGCTTTGCAATAGCTGTGAAGTCTCTGCAGAACTCTGTCCCCTCTCACTTGTAGATCAGAGGAACAGATAAGTTCAACTGCACTTGGGGGAAGGTTAGCTAAACTATTCACCATAAGAAGTGGATTTTTTAAACTCTTGATTGAAATAAGCTTTATTGGCGAAATACAGGCCTGACATTGAGGGTGGGGGCAAATGGGACAGTTGCCCCAGGCACTTTAAATTGCTGTTTGAGTGCTGCCTGGCTCATGCTCTGGGCAGCGCTACGGGTTGGGGGGGGAGGGGCTGCCTGGGGGCCTGCACGGTATGTTCCAGGCGGGCTGCCCCCAGCCCTGCCCCTTCCAGGAGTGAGACCCACCCTCCCCCCTCCTTGTCCACGGGCCCAAGAAGGCTATCGGGACCACTGGTTAAATGAATTGTCCCAATAGAATACAAACAGCAGTGTATGTACAATGCCTTCTTGTAAGATTTTTTTTTTTTGTACTATTGAGTGCAGAGAAGTGTCATTAATGGTAAACTTTGTTTACATACACACTTTGAAGAGAAGAAATTTGGTGCATATTTTTAAATAAAAATGGTAATCTGTTTGAAAATAAGCAGTTTTTCCCTAATTTTTAAATTTTATCAAGAGAATTTAATGTTGCATAGAGTACCAGACTGTTTGCTTTAGAAATGGAAATGCTTTATTAGGCAGGAGCCACATAATAAAAAAATAATTATTTCACCGCTGTGCCTATGCCCTTCAGCCCTGATCTAGAAGAAGGGGGAAGTACGCCTAGGAGTGAAAAGATGGTTCAGACTTTGTGCCAAGGTAGTCTTTAGTACTTTGTTGATACTCCCAGGAGTGGTGTGGATATCTGTATGCTAATACCCTGCTGAGACAACCAACTTAATTCACATATTTTCAGCTGAATATATATCAGATAGCAACTACTCCTGGTTACTACCAATCTGAACCAGTGACCTAGAGATGAAAGGCCATTTGTGTCTCATCAGTCTCTTAAACAGTCCATTCTTTTCTTGCTTAACTCCTTTCCAGAAGGCATTCATCATAAACTGAATTGTTTAATATAGTTGTATCTTAAAGTTTTCTTTGTTTTTAATGTTTGCATACATTGTGTAAATTTGACTCTGCATGGGATAGGACAGGAGTAAATGCTAGTGTTTTGCGTGTGCTGTCAAGGTGCATAGCCATTATTCACAGTACTGTAGAATAGTGGTTTTCAAACTACGGGTCATGGCCCAGGTTCTGGAATGTCAGGCACTGGGTCTCGTTGCTACGAGCTGATCAGTAGGCATGCTAAGGCAGGCTTCCTGCTTGTCCTGACCCTGCTGACTGCGCTGCGCCCCACAAGCGGCCAGCAGCAGGCCCAGCTCACAGGTGAAGGTTGGGAGCAGAAGAGCTACATGCATTGCTCCTGTCCTGAGCACTAACTCTACGCTCTCTGGTGCTCTCTGCTTCTGGGGTGCAGCATGGTCTGTGGTCCCAGGACAGGCAGGAAGCTGCCTTAGCACCACCACTGACTGGGAGCCACTCAAGGTAAGGCCCAGTCCTGCCCCAACCCCAAATCTTCAGTCCCACTTCAGAGCCCACGCATTAGTCCAGTTTTGTTCAACTAGGTAATAAGGAAAAATAGTTTGAAAACCACTGCTGTAGAAACTATGTAGAAGCACTTAAAATTCATTATAGTCTCTTGCATCAGCCTTGCTAATGTAGAGGCACAATCTGCTCTAGGATGTACTATTTCTGGGAAAACTAGGGTACTGATAGAGCTATTCATGTCTCCCATAGAGAGGGACTGTTGCTCTTAAAATTAAATTTTTATCAGGCCATGTTATGTAGCCTTCTATGTTGACCTGTATCTGTAAAGTGTTTTCATCTGAAGCAGATTTCAGGTCTGCTGCTTTAGTTTCAAGATAGTGACTTTTCCCTGTTCCGTTTTTACTGATACACCCTGCCTCCTTATTTTAGTTACTCATTTTCCTATTTGAGGATAAAACAATTCCTCAGATGTGCTGTCTTTTTTTAGCCATCATATGTGATTCCCTTAAAGTTTCATCATAGTTCCAGTTCATTATCAACATTGTCATAACTGGATTTCTGAGATGAGAATCCTTTTTAAATCTATATTTATATTTTTGATGCATGACTAATACTTTTCACGGTGGATAAAAGATTGATATTCTCCTGTGTCCCTCCAAGGTAGCCTCTTGCTGCATCACTTAACTGTGCTTTGTCATATTTTTTGTGTTCATGCTAATTTCAGTGAATATGTACAAGTTTGTCATACCAAGCAAGTTGATTACAAAGCTTTCTCAGCTCATTTAGGTGTTTTTGTAGTTCATTAATTTTTCCTTATTCAGACTTATCTCATTTGAGAAAATAAGATGAAATTAATTTCAACAACTGTTGAGTAGGATAAACTTAAGTAGATGTTTGTAATCTACACATTGGACAGGTTACAAATAAATTCACAATATGCTGCTCTACTTAAGTGGTAGACTGTCTAAAGAACTTAATTTAATTTAAAACGGTAATCCACTTGAACCCATCAGGATAATTAACTGTCCTTATAGCTTTAAGGTGGTACACTGGTACATGAGGCCACTGTTTCAAAACTAAATATGACAAGGGTATATTGTAGTAGGTAACAGGTGACAGAGGTAGGACTTTGCATTGTGGTTGGTGGGTTGCATGGAACATGTCATGTTCGTTTACATTATAAAAATGAAGGGGGAAACTATCTGTTTTAAAAAGGGTTAGTGCAGGAGAATATTATATTGTTTGGTTAATGTATGAAATGACACAAAATATCAGTTCCCCTTGCAGGAAAAAGTCCCTGCAATCTGTAAACAGTGGCTATATAGGAGGAAAATGGTTCCCTAAGAAAAAATTGATAGGGGAAATGAGGACCCTGAGTAGTTCAGGCATGGTTGAGTGCTCTTTTAGGGGATAACCCAGCATTAAGCTGCCATTGACTCTTCTGGTTGATAAGGGAAGGATTATGCTCCAGTGCGTGTTACAGAACACCCAATTAAAGACAACAATATCCTACTCCAAGCCCCTTTCTCTCCAAAAGCTTTTAATTTCCTCTGAAAGATATATATTTTTCACCTTTTTGACACAGGAAAAATTGAAAATAATAAAATATTAGGCTTTGGCTTTTTGGGTTTATGTGCTGGTTTAATGGCTCACATGCTCTTGCATGCTAGTATCACCGGTATTCCCCACCCAAACTCACAACTATGAAAAATGCATGTCAGACTGTGAAATATGTTTTTTATGTGCTTTTACCCTCTACTATACAGATTTCATAGAGTGGCATTTCTCAAATTGAGGGCCTTGACCCAAAAGGAAGTGTGGGGGGGGGGGGGAAAGGAGGAGGAAGGGGGTTACAGTATTGCAAACCTTACTTCTGAGCTGCCCTCAGAGCTGGGTGGCTGGAAGGTACTGGGTGCTGACTGAGGACCCAGCTCTATGTGCAGTAGCCTAGAAGTAAGGGTGGCAATACTGTTGGGCCAGCTGCCCAGCTCTGAAGGTAGTGCCACCACCAGCACCAGCTCAGAAGTAAAGATAGTAGTACCGCCAACTCCTTCCCCTAGAATAATCTTGCAACCCTCCCTACCCTCTCCAGGTCCTTTTTGGGTCAGATTCCCTGACGTTATAGCACCCTGACATTTAAGATTTAAATAGCTGAAATCATGTAATTTACAATTTAAAAAAATCCCATGACCAAAATGGACTGAAATTGGCAGAGTCCAAACCCTGGACAAGATCAGAGTTTGAGTGCAATCTGGGGATTTCTGCTGCTTGGCTGGCAAGTTTTGAGAGCCTGCTGAGTGCTCAGAGCCCTCTCCCAGTTTAATACTTTTTTTTTTTTTGAGCAGTTCAATGTACCTTATCAGGGAGTGTCGTCTTTTCTCCATGTCCTCCAACTGTATCTATTTTGTAGGTCTATTACTAATTAATTTTATTAACAGAACCAGATTCCTTAAATGTGTTTTTGTTTTATCTAAATTTTTAAAACATGTTTTCTAGATTAGGAATCTTCTCATGAGTATAATAACTAAACATTTTTGGTGGGAACATATTCCTATGACTCCACAACAGGAATTTACTCTGAGCAGACTTTAGCTGCAGCAATTTCTGTTTCAGATGTTAGAGGACATAATTTTGGTGATATATCTAGGCATATGTAATGACATCCAAGATGTTTTGCCAGGCATTTCCTATATGGCAATGGTATTAAAAAACAATTTTCTGCCTCTAGACAGAAATCTTTCATAATGTTCTAACTTAAGTTCTAATCCCTGCAAACAAGCATCAGATGGAGAGCTATAATCCCTGCAAACAAGCATCAGATGGAGAGCTATAACTGGAATGCGCGCGCACTCAATATTTTTCTGAAAACTTCCACATCATCCGCTCTCCAAAAATCTACGCATTTCAATATTTGTTACAAAATACCTCATTCTACATTTTGCCAGATCGATTAGCGAGTAATACAGTAAGTAGAGTTCACAGTGCACTGAAAACTGCCACTAACTGTCACCATAACCTTAATGAATATTATTGGAAGGGAATTATTTAAAATGGCCATGCTTGATGGGGAATCAGATTAATGTGGTTTTCATGGATATGGATTCTTTAGTCCACTTAAACTAGGAAGGATCACCGACTCATAGATAATATGGGTGTAATAGAGTCCATCCTAAATTCCTATGTTCTTTGGAAACTGGTCCTAAATTCCACAGCAAACCCTTTGATTTCTCCCCTCTTCTCCCCCCCTTCATTTCTCTGGTTGAATCTCATTAAATTCTGTTACAGCTTCAAGTAAATTAAAAAACTCTTGTTTTAAACCTACATAGTACAATCTACGATATGCATTATATTATTTTTTGTCATCACATTGAACACAAATCTTCCTTTTTTATGTTTTTCATTGCCACACAATTTTGTAATAATGCAAAACTGCAGAATCTGTCTGATTGGAAAGCTGGACGTTTTGGTAGCCAGTGGTGATAGATGTGGGCATTGGCCAACATTTTTAAAAATAGATACTAAAGTTAAGGTCCTAAATCCATGTGTAGGCACCTATTTGATGAGATAGGTGATCCATCCTTTTTATAATGAAGTCACTCATGTAAGTGCTTCAATATAGTTATAGAAGCTTAACTTTAGGTGCCCTTTTTAACATTTTGGTCATTTACTGCTTTTTGATTTATACTGGAAAAAAGGGGTGTTCTTACTATGTTGAACAGCAGTGAAACAGTATTGATTATAAAATATAGGATTTCATTTTGACATTCCATTGAGATTAGTGGAGGGAATTAATGTCTTTTTAGAACATTTTTTTCCAGGCTTTGTGCAGACTCAGAGAGAGGGTATTAGTTTATTTTACATTTGATTCACATTTGGAAGATAAGATTTGCTTTGCAAACCACAAGGAATGGAAACCTTCAGTTTTTTTAATATGGTAGCTTTGAATGTTTCCTTTTTTTAAAAAATAGCCAAATTCAGCTTATAACTTGATTCTGCATCTTATTAAACTACAAAACCATGGAAATCATAGGGCCAGACTCTTATCATAGGGCCAGACTTTTCTTTGTCTTTCAAATTACATTTCCTTCTATCCTAAAAGACCTCTTATCCTTTGTTATACAATTTCTTGGAAATGAGTTATGGAAGAAGTTATGGGATTGCATATCAGATCGGACCACTGGTCCATCTTGTCAAATGTCCTGTCTGAAGGCCTGATCCAGGATCCACTAAGGATAATAAACCCTTGTTGACATCAGTGCTTGCTTGGTTAAGTCCTATGACAATGGTCAGTATAAGATGCTGCAGAGGAAGGTGTAAGCAGACTTATAATACACAAATATGGAATAACGTCCTTCTATGGAAAGCTGTTTAACTCCCATTACATAATGGATGGCTTATGTCCTGATGCATGAGGATTTATATACCTTATGTCTGTTACTTATTTAATGTTTCTTGTATAATGTTTAATTCTTATTTTACCTTTTCATGTAAATTACTATTGCAAATAAACATTTTCTCTTCAATAAATAGTGAGCGTGTTGCTGCTTTAAAGGTATATTAGCTAACTGTAACCTGAATCGGGGAAGTGTGTTTAGCCACGAGTACTTAAACAGGTACTTGGGACCACAAAATGCGAGGATAACCTCCTTTTTTGTCCGGACCTAATTAGTACTAATAAACAGTAATAGTTTGCAATCAGAATTTTAACAGGTAATTGAGAGCTGAAAAACACCCAAGAAGCAGATTGGTTGAATAAGAAGCTGTCATTTCCCCACAAACTCTTTTTTAAACTATATCTTTTCCCCTCTGTACAGCCTGACTGCTCTGCTTCAGTGGCATTTCATTGGAGCTGAAGATGAGATTACAGTAAAATTCTACACTTTATCAGGACAATAGACATATATGGGAATGCATTTCTTGTCACAAATTGATACAGCTGTCTCTTTTTTAGTTATGAGTACTGGTGATCATTTTGAATGTACGACTTAATTATATTTTTAATTAGAAATACTGAAACATACATATCACGTTATTGATGTACTGTTCTTGTTATCTGAGAACAACTATTCCATGTCTTACTAATGAAACTTCCATTACTTCTTTACTTCTGTTACACTGTCCTTTGTCCAGCTTAACTATTCATTCACAGATGTAGTTTTAAAATGTATGCGGCAGAGCATCAGAATCTCACCATTTTCTAACCTTTCCTGCATATTAGACCAGTGGGATTGATGAGCATCACAGAGGAACTCTGTATAGCTGGAAAAGTACCTGTCTAAAGTGAAATGATAGGTGTGGCTCTGTCTTCGATGGCAGGAGCTAACATTGAACAGAATAATTTTTGTCAGGCTCTAAAATATTCAATGCTTAAGACATTCATTTCTTCCTGTTACTTTTTTCCCCCGTAAGAGGAAAGTTATTCACTTCCACTGAAGCACTATTCTAGAGCATCACTTTAGAAAACTGAGTATCTGTGAATGATCTACCATTTCAGATGTGCTGTATTTTAAATTTGGTAACTTCTATGTCCCTGTTCAAAGCAGGATAGCACTGGCATTTACGTAAATCTCTGTAAAGGCACTCAGGCTACAATCCTGTAAAGCGCTTAAGCATCCACTTTCATTAAACATGTGAGTAGTCCCATTATGGTTAAGAACATGTTCAAGTGTTTTATTGAACAGTAGACTGAAACTGTCAGGATTGAACCCTACCTAGCGCTCATTCCTGCTAGTTACTAAATGACCCATTGTTTCATGATCATATGTAGCTTTTTTCACTCCAGTCATATATAGGGAGAGAACATACAGAAAATGTTACAAAATATTTCAGTGGTTTATAATTCCAGTTGGGGAGCAAGGTGGGGCGGAAGTCCCAGTTACTGTTCAATTGCTAATAACCATATCTGAGATTTAAAGATTCTCACCCAATTCTTCACAAATCTTAAAGTCTCACATCTGCACAGCCATAAATTTTAATTTCTGTACTGCTGAGGGGGAAGCCATCCCTGAGATGTACAGAATATTAAAAAGATTTGCAGGACTGTTTCGCTCCTAAGTGTTTCTTATGAACAAAAGGCCAGTGCAACTTCTGAGACGAGTGCTATATTCTGCTGTTAGGATTTTTTCAAGGGGCATCAGCACATGGGAATAGGATGTGCAAATTCTAAACTGAATTAGAGAAACACAGAATTTTAGGCTGTTTTTATTTCTCACCTTCGTTATGATTATATCATCCTCTCGAGTAGTCTGGGATATGGGTGACAGCCCTTCTATCTAGATAGGCCTTTTTCACTAACATTCATTTATATCTTTTTGTCTCCATTTTATAGCTGAATAATACAGGGTTTTTTTGGGAAAAAATCCCATCCTGTGCAACAGCTTATGTTTTCTAACCAGGGCTAAACACAGTTGTAAATCCCTGAAAAGTGGTATTTGTAGTAGAAGGGTAGACAAAAGCTAGCATCAGGAGAATGCTATAGTTGATATGTTAAGATAGCAATGATACAAGAAACATTCACCACTGACAAATCCTCTAGCAATCTGCCCAGGCACCAGGTTTGCGTGCACAGTTGTGCAGAGCTCATATCCAGGGAAGGTTGCCATGGGCAAATTAAAAAAAAAAAAATCCTTTCTCAGGTCAGCAAGATCTAGAGATGCTCTGGAAGCAATATTTTTAATCAATTTAAGATAGGAAAGGGACATTTCCTATTGTTCTGTATGCACTTCATTCCAAACTTTAAACGAAACTGTGCTGAGTGGCAGCAGAAGAAAGATTTCTGCAATCTGGAGTCTTTGAACAGAAGGAAGTGAAAAGCTGAAAACTGAGGGAAGCTCCAAGATGCCTCCCACAGGGAGGATCATTCTCAGAACACGGAGACAATATAGTGAGAGAACACACTACTTTAATTCCTGAAAGATTCTCACCCTTACTGATTTGGTAGCATTGATCAGTGTTACAAAACTATAAACATCAGTTCAGAATAGTAATAGATAGGGTTTTTGTTAGATATGGTGTGAATTCTGTTCGTGAACAAAATCTATTCTTACTTGACAGTGCTGGGCTAAGAAATTAAGGCGTAACCTCCAGGGTTACAGAGAATAGTATCCTCAAAACCTCTAACAAGTGTGTGTGTGGGGGAGGGCGTTGATATAGTAAGTCATCTTAAATTTCAGCTTTATAGTACTTCTAACATTATGGAGACTATTAGTAAATGAAGTGTTAGGTGATTCCATTAAATTATGCTGTTTGTGTGGGTGTGGGTGTGTCTTAGTTTTCTTCTAAGAGAGTTAGTTCTCTTGGGGATACCTGCTGCAAGGTTCTGAATGAAAGGCTTCAATTATCACTGATTTCAATAGAAATAGAGGATGCTTGAAATCTTGCCAGATCAAGCTTTTGCAGAATTTGCATTAAAAACACCCCAAAACTTCCTTTAAAGTATAAAATAAATTGTACTGTCTTGTGACAAATTTGTTATGACAGTATTGAAATGTGAAATTGTTTAGTGTTCACAATATTGCAGGTATTTTTATTATGATTATTAGTTATATGCAATAAAATAAGATGCTGCAGGTAAAGATTCACTGTATATACATAATTTAAAAAAAACTGAGCTAAAGT
Source organism: Apalone spinifera (assembly GCA_030068395.1). Lineage (NCBI taxonomy): Eukaryota > Metazoa > Chordata > Testudines > Trionychidae > Apalone > Apalone spinifera. The sequence continues at coordinate 165,773,031 of JANRFK010004149.1, forward strand.
GTGGGGAAAATAGAAATATGTGCAAAAGGCATATGTACATAGCTTCTAAGTCAAAATGAATTTAAAATATTTCACAACATTTGTAATTTTTGGCAGGGAGGGGAAAGATAGCAAAAGTTGAGCACAGTAATAAACTGAAGGCAATATACGTATATTTGACATTTATAACCTAGGTGTATAAGAATACTACCAAATATATAGGCACATTATAAATAGCTATAAAAAGATGAGTAGTTTTTCCATTTGTTTATATAACATGCCATATGTCCAATAAATTATATCTATACAAAAGGCAGAAGAAATCATTAAATATCTAATAATTTGAGATTATACAATTCTTCATATTGGTGACATGCTGAATGTGGCCAATCAGACACTACTTCAGTTAAGCCTACTTAGTTATAGTTTGTTGCAGTTTTCACCTTTTAAAAATATAATCCTGACAATCTATTGGGAGGAAGCATGTTTAATAATCCAGTGTTTTAACTGGTCATGTAAGGCCTTAACTGCAGTCAGCTATGAGTTATGGATCAGGCCTTTATTCCACATGTAGAAAGAATTCTTATAGAAATAATTGTTTTGCATCTAGACTTATTTAGGTATTGACTAATGCTCAATATTTTTCACACTTTTTTTTCCATAAGCTGTATTGGGCAGATTTTTGCCCATGTAAAACAGGTTTTAGAGTATTTTCCCACACAAATTCATAATTTTAAGTGTTTAGATTATATAAACTTTTATTCTCCCTTTAACAATTTTTGGATAATTGTTGGATATATTTTCTCCATTTATTATATGAACATGTGTGTACGTATATGAATATTACATTTTGCAACACTTCTGCCACATTAATTATGCATTTTTCTTTTTGAAGGAGGGCATGTTTGTCAATGTTCTCTATTATGTGTGAACATTTTTTGGGGTGTTGGGGAGCGATTTGTCTAAAAGTATCAAGACTTTCCCAAAGAAGTCTGATATTAATATACTGAACTCACCATGAAAGGATTTGAATAGGCTAAACAAGTCTAAAAGCCTTCACAAGGCCTGTCTTTCTATCTTAGGTACCTATAGTGGCTCCTGTTAGCATAGTATCTTAGTGCTTTGCACTCTGAAGTAAACTATACCTCAAAGAGATGTTGTGAAGTAAAGCACTGTAATCCTCATCTTTTTTTAGAGATGGACTGAGACATAGGATAAGTGACATACCAAAGATCACATAGGCAGTCTATGGCGAGCAGGAATGTGAACCCAGGTGTTCCCCCAGTCCTAGGCCAGTACTTTAATCACTGGACTCTCAGGGCCCGTCTACACCACAGGGCAAAAGTCAAATTAAGATAATACGCAACTTCAGTTACATCAATTGAGCAGCAGGAAGTCAAAGGAAGAACACTTTCTTCAACTTCCCTTACTCCTTGTGAAATGAGGATTACAGGAGTCAGAGTAAAAAGTCCTCCATCTTGACCTTATTTTGAAATAGTGGGTTGCTGTGTTGAAGTGCATTTTGTTATTTTGAAATAATGTCAGTTATTCCGAAATAACGCTGCTGTGTAGACATAAAAACCCATTTTTTATTCCACAACCCTCTGTTAGCACAGACAATAGGACATTCTCCTTTCCAGCAGACAGGAAAACAGCAAGGTATGACCTTATTTACTGTGAAAACCTGATCAGTTGTTTTAGTGTTTGCATGCTACTCTTATGAGTGATTACACTAGATTTTTAGCTTTTATATTTTTCTTTTCAAAACTCCTCCTCCCACCCCAAAGTCGTCATCCTCAAGATTATTTACAGATCTATTACTGTCACCGCAAAGAGTTTATTTTTTCTTCTCATGTTCATTGTTGTCAATCCTGGAAAAGTTGTAGCTAAGGGATCCAAAAAGCTAGCTGGTTTTCCTCCAAAATTTGACACTGCCAGCCAAGCAAGTAACCTTCACTGTGAGTCTCAAAGATTAAACCCCTAAAGGTAGGAAGGCGGGGGGCTATTTTGACTACCCATAAAAAGGACACTCAGTTTTTTTCCAGTTATTGCTTTGGTCAGGTCATGTGGGATATGGATTGGACTGCTTCAAACAAGAAACTGCAATCCCTTAGGGCTTGTCTCCACTACATGGTGGATTCATGCTGCAGCTTTTGATCCACTGATGGTTGATTATTGCATTTGCTTAGACGTGATAAATAAATTTCTGAGCGTTCTCCCATTGACTCGGTACTCCACCAGGACGAGAAAAGTAGCCAGAGTCAACAGGAGAGCAGACTCCGCCGATCTTATCATGAAGAAGACATTATAGTATGTCAACTTCGGCTATGCTCTTGTAACTGAAGTTACGTAAGTTAGGCTGCTAGGGGGTGGTCAGAGTTGGTGTAGACAAGATTTAGATTCTTCAGGTGGCTTTATGCCTTCTCAAGGGATAAGTCTGTGTTTTTCCTAGTCCCTAAAATTCTGACTTTTCTGTGATATCCCAGAACCTTCTCTTCTTGAAGGCCACTGCCCAGTACCCACTGAATTGGTGAGACAAGCTACATGTATTAGAGTAGCATACTAGAGTGTTTTGGCTTCTCTGTGCTACATAGCTTATGTGACCAGGACCTTGGTAAGGTGATTACAGAAATTAGCTTCTGAGGAAGATATTGAGCCTTGTTCCTTCTGTTAAATAGACTCTTTTAAAAATAGACTTACTTGCAACTTTTTGTGGTGTTATCCAAGCTTTTCCTCAGGTATGGCCATATCTCTTATTACCTTATGGGTGTTGTGGCTATGAACTTGAGCTGGTGATCTTACATCTAAAGCTACCTTTGTCTGTCTGCTTGTCTTTCTTTTGAGGGAAAACATTTTGAAAATAGCCTAACTCGTGAAATTTTCAAAGAAAAACCTGAATGTGTAGGTCCTATGTGTAGACTTCAGAATGCCATGCCCCTGCTGATCAAAGCAAAAATAGCTCTTTGTTTTCCTTTCAGTACTTCTGCTTCACTCAGTCAGGTTTTTAGGAACAAGAGAGACCAACCCAACTCCAGCCAAAGTTGAAACTAGCCTGCATATTTCTGGGTTCTGTAATGGTGTATTTGAACTCCTTGCTGTGAGCATGTTTTCATATAATACATAGTTTCCCCAGCATTAACTATTCAGCCTCAGGCCAAGCTTTCTGTCTAATCTATCTTTGCCTCTGAAGCTGAAGTCGTCTTTTATTCTGGTGGCTGAAGAATGATAATGTCCACCAACGGTGATGCTGAGTTGCCTTAATTAGACAGGGCACACATCTGTCTGTCTGGAATGTCTCCTTTTGGCTACATTAAAGTGTGGGCCCTCTGGGTTCTGACAGATTGGGCCATCATTAAAAATCTTGTTTAGAATGCAGTTCACCACTTCACCTAGGGCCTATGACCTAGATATAAAATAACCAAAGAGATGTAGCCTCGTTTTCCTCTCCCAGCAGAATCAGGTAGGGAGGAAGCCATGCATCACAAGACTCCCCTCTGGTAGTAGGCACCACTTGTGACAAGACTCTTCGCTCTGCCAGCTTGAGGATGCTGCTCATGTGGCCCTAAAAATTGGAAGGTCAATTCTGTCTGCTGGAAGAGTGATGGAGGAGGGTCAGGCTCTTCCTTGCAGTTTTCCTTGTCTGGACAAGATAGTGATTAAAACTGTTTCCCATGTTTCTCTCCCTCTACCCTCAAGGTGGTTTCCCTGTCCCTCTTGGGTCAAGAAGATTTTCTCTGCTCATTCTGTCCAGCCCCACAAAAATCAGAAAGTTCAGTTATCTGATGTGAGAATTGGTTTAAATATCTATCTCAGAATAATTGTAGAAATTAGAATGTAAGTTTCTAGCTGCCATCAGAAAGCATTTGCTCACTTTTTTCCTAACTACCTAGGTGTTCTTCTTTTGGCATTTCCACTGAGTGGACCGGCATAGAGATATTGTAGAAAGAAATAATATTTCTTCACTTTTTATTTCCTCCAAATTCCTATATTGCAGCCCAGACACCTCAGCATACTGCTGTGAATAACAGTTGAAAACTTTTTCTTGCCTGAAATACAGAATCTCTAAATGACAAGGTCAGACAGCCTATTTATTGGGATGTGATAGCATACATTTTTATTTTTTTCTATCTTCACTTGTTGCTAGGAAAATGTGAATTTGTTGTCTGGGCCGGTGTAAGGGACTTTGAGAAACTAAATTAACAAGTTAAAAAAGATCTTATTAGCCAGTCATGGTCTAATTTCTTTTGCCTGTTATCTTTTCTTATAGGTATTACAGTACTACTTCAGTGGAGGGTGTTAACCGCTTGCACTCATACAGGGCTTTTATTCCCCAAGAAATTGCAAAAGCATGTTACTACTACAAGGCAGACACTTCAGAATGTTTAACATAATATTACACAATGGTTTAGGACCAAAGGCTAAAAATATGCTAGTTGAAACTTCCAATATTAAATAGGTGGAGTCAGCTTTGTATTTCTAATAAAAAGCATGAAAGCTGAGAAGGAAACTATTTCAAGTGATTTGTAAAGCGTGTAATGCAATACAGAAAACTAGTGACAGTTCTATTTTAAAATAGCAGTATAGAGTTTCAGATCACGCCATGCTTTGTGGTGTGTTTTCATCCAATTTTGGGCTAGATACGATTTAGTTCACAAATTACATAGACTGTTTCATGAAATTTTCTGTTTTTTTCTGAAATTCCTAAATGAGTGACTTTCTATTCCCAACAGGGCATGGGGCAGATGTGAAGTGTGTTGACTGGCATCCAACAAAGGGATTGGTTGTATCAGGAAGCAAAGACAGCCAACAGCCTATCAAATTTTGGGATCCTAAAACTGGCCAGAGCCTTGCCACACTGTAAGTTATGAGGTTGTGTTCAGGTTAGGAGGGGCAAAACTGCTTGAACTCGACTTTTTTAAATTCTGTTTTGGTTCCCCCATCTAGGACCATGTCTCTTTAACCAAGCTTAGCAGTTGCAGTTAGGAGTAAGCAGTTTAGCTGGGCCAAGAAATCTAGAGGGCAGACATAATTTGATTTGAAGACCTTGTTTATTCCTTCCTTGTGTAAATTGTCTGTCAACTTGTTTACAAGCCTCATGTCACCAGAATTCTTGTGAGCTATTGTTGGTACCTACTTAAACCTATGCTTTACAAACCAATAGAAGTTACTATCATGGAGAGATAAGAAATATGTGTCCATATACCTCCAGCTCCTACAAATACAGGTAGCAAAAGGCCATCCTTAAAACTTAGACTTAGACCGAGACCCTCTGTGCTTCTATTCTCTTGGGGATGTCTGAATTTTTAGCCAGTTAGTCTTTTTCTACTTCTACTTCCAGACACGCTCATAAAAACACAGTGATGGAGGTAAAGTTGAATCTGAATGGGAATTGGCTGCTTACAGCATCTCGTGACCACCTCTGCAAACTGTTTGACATTCGAAACTTGAAAGAGGAGCTTCAGGTCTTCAGGGGTCATAAGAAAGAGGCCACAGGTCAGAATGAACTCAATTTCTTGCTACCTTTGTTATGAGTGAATTGGAATTAAAGGCACACATTGTCAAGGCATCGGGGTACAGTTTTAACGTTCATAGTGATTCTAGTATCTTTCCTGATCAAGAATTTTTGCATTTCAGCTGTGGCTTGGCATCCTGTTCATGAAGGGCTTTTTGCCAGTGGAGGGTCTGATGGCTCTTTGTTGTTCTGGCATGTTGGGTAGGTACCTTTTTTCATCAACAGGAGAAATTTAGTTCAGACAGTCTGATATCATCACAGTAAACATAATTTGTATGGTCAACACTTGAATCAGTGTTGCTCTATGTGCATATATGATACAGCCTTGCCTCTTGTATATCTTTGAGTGCCTGAACATGGTAGTTTGGGGATATGCTTCTACTTTTAATTTTTCCACAGAGATGCATGTATGTGGAAATCTGTGAAGATGTAATTAGTCTTGTACAGATACTAATCCTTTAAAAGTTTTCATTTCAGTCTAATGAAAGTGGTAATGAAAGGGCTGGAATTCCCTGACTAGCATCTGCTATTGATGCTGTAAATAATGTTTTTCAAAGCAAGTATTTTTTTTTTAAAGTTTTTGACATTACTCCACCGAGAGTCCAGAATAGCATATCTAAATGAGGGGAAAATAATGGAGGACTAAATTGAGAATAGCCATGAGCAACCAAATAGCAAAATAATTATTTTTTAACAAATCCCTTGTACTGGGTCTTCTGTGTGGTAACTGTGTGATGTTTCAGGGTGGAGAAGGAGGTTGGCGGAATGGAAATGGCCCATGAAGGAATGATCTGGAGTCTAGCTTGGCACCCTCTTGGACACATTCTCTGCTCAGGCTCAAATGACCATACCAGGTATTTTCAAGTATTTAAACAAAGATATCAGAAGTATACTCAGTTTAAAAACTGGGGAAAAGCCTGTGATGGAATGGAATTGTTTCTGCTATTGAACCAGATAAGAAGGCAAAGATGTGGAGAGACTAGGTATTGTGTTTATAAAAAGGCCAGTGCTTTTATAACACAGAGTGGAATTAAAGTCTATCCTCTTGTTGGAGGAAACTAAAATTGGAGAATCTACCAGATCTCCGTGGAACTTTTGAGGAGGTTTTATGTTGTCTTTGACAGAAAATATTGCCCCATCCACTCATCTTGTGTTAATCAGATATCACCCTCCTTATCACAGGGGTGTTATAAGCACATAGTTTGTGAAGTGCTTTGAATTTTCCAGGATGGAAACACTATACATGGAGCAACAGTTTTATTTTATAATCTGCACAGAAGTGTGTATCACAAGAATGATTGCCCACTGGTACCTGCTAAGAATAGCAAGGGCTATTGAAGAAGACTGGGAAGTATGGCAGTCTTGTGTCCAGACTGTCAACAGAGTTCTTCACTTCTCACAGCCACTAATTGTTAAATGTTTTTGAACATATTGGAATGTGAGAGCTGAGGAGCTTTTTAATCATAGACTATTCAGGTCCAAATAAGAGCTTCATGAATAAAGTATTGAAAATACTTTAAAAAATAATCAAAGTATTTTGATAAAATGCAAAAGTAGGAAGAAAGAATATGACAACTAAAAATAATGAATCTCACAACACTTTCAGCAAGTTAATATCACACTCTTACTTTATTTTGACAGCAAATTCTGGACTCGAAATCGGCCTGGAGATAAAATGAGAGATCGTTACAACCTGAATCTGCTCCCAGGAATGTCAGAGGATGGTGTGGAATATGGTAAGGCTATTGCCTTGACTTAAGAAGAATGGAGGGTTGGTATCAGGAGCAAGCCTAGAACATTTAGCTACAGTTCTAATCCTGTTTCCGGGTGACACGATGAAATATAATAGCATTGGTGACTGGGTAGATAAGGATTTTTTTAGTGGGATAATCTCTCATTCTCCATTATATCCAGGTCCCCATTCCAACAACGAGTTTTCTTTTGTTCTGCAGCTCCAGGAGGTAGGACCAGCTCTGTCAATCACAGGAAGGAGGTTTGGCTCTCCCTCTGGGAAAATCCCCAGTTTGTTCTGCCTCCTGAAAACTTCAGCATGTGACTTCAAGATCTCCCACAGTCCTGAGCTACAGAGCACAGGAAAACCTTTTAAATGATTGAACCGGACTCAAAATTCTTTTATCTTAAGTCTTTTCCCTCTTTTGAGGCTTTTCCTTGGCAATGTCAGGTCTTTCAGAGTTGCCCATGTCCATACTTGTCCCATGAGTTTGTCTGTTTCTTTCCTGCAGATAATTGATTATATCGTGTCCCAGAATTTTTTAGATCAAAATTTCTCATTAATTTTTCCTTTTATCTATATTTATTATAGTACAACAAGGAATGGTATTGGAAAGCATGTTTCTTTCCCCAGTCTTTCACAGAAGCAGCTTTGCTGAAAGGACATTTGTTGTAGTCTTTTGGGTGGTTTTCCATCTCTGAATTTTTAAGAAATTGTTTTAATATTTTTCAGTTCATGAGTGGGGGAAAAAGTGTGCCCCAGCATATATGAAATATGTAGGGAAGCTAACTCGGTACAAAATTGTACCAAATAATAAAACAACTTAAAAGAAAAACATTACTCATCTAAAATTGTTGCTTAAATCAATCTGTTGGTTTTCCACCTTTAGATGACCTTGAACCCAACAGCCTTGCAGTAATTCCTGGGATGGGAATACCTGAGCAACTGAAGCTCGCCATGGAGCAAGAGCAGATGGGTAAGAGGGAGAAATTATGTACGCAGGTTCATTTTCAAAAACTGTTCAGCTACTAGTTGCTCTTTCTCATATTTCTCATCCGTTGTTGGGGATTTGGGGAGAGACCACTAAACAGCTATGTATTTCTTTCACATTGTACTTCTCCAACATTCTGCGTAGTGCATGTAATTAATAGGGTTTCTTGGTCCCCTTGTTTAAGTAAAGATTGACTCAGAAAACTAACAAGATTTTTCCATACTCCTTGATATGCTGACTCTGCTGCTCCTCCTCCTCCTCATGTTCAAGGGAAAGATGAGTCAAATGAAATTGAGATGACAATCCCAGGATTGGATTGGGGAATGGAAGAGGTAATGCAGAAGGACCAAAAGAAAGTGCCACAGAAAAAAGTGCCCTATGCAAAACCGATCCCAGCACAATTTCAACAGGTAAGTACATGATACACAATGATACATCAGACTAAAACTGATTTTAGCCCAACTATCAATAGCCTGTATTTTATACAACCATTCAAATTCTAGCCTGTCACCTTCTATAGATCAGTATCCAGTGTGGATTAATACACCAGACCAGTTCCATTGATGAACATTTGAGAATAAAATATTTGGCTAAATCCCTCCAATCCCAGGTTACTACCTAAAATAGTTGATGTTTTGATTTTATATCTCCATTTCCATTATAGGCTTGGATGCAGAATAAGGTCCCTATCCCTGCTCCACCTGAGCTGCTAATTGACAGAAAGGAGGATATTAAACTGGAGGAGAAAAAAAAGACACAGGCAGAGATCGAGCAGGAAATGGCAACACTTCAGTACACCAATCCACAGCTCTTGGAGGTATGTTAGGAAAGTTAAACTGCAGCAAATACTGGAGGGACTGCTTGGGTGAAAGACAAAAAGAGGAAGTATGGGAAAGCAAAGTTAATCACTGGAGAAAAGAAAGCAAAATTTAGTTGAAATTTATGGTGCAATTCACCATAAATTATTAAAGTAACACTTCTTGATGGTGAGTGAGTATACTTAAAAGCAGGGCTTGACAAACATTGTAATCTACTCGTCCATGGCAAGTAGATTACACCCCAGAAGAGCTGGCGCAGAGCGATCTGCGCATGCGCAGAGCGCAGAACTGTGCGGCTGGCGAGCGGGGCTCATTGCCGCTCGGCGAGTCCTGCTTAAAAGCATTGCTGGAATACATTAAAATTAAATAAAAGCAAGTAAATACTGAACTTGACCACCAAACTGTGAGTTTGGCTTATTGTGACACTGATGTTGAGTTGGCAGCATATCAGTTAATTTTGTCTTACAATTAAAAAACTAGATAGAACTCAGTATTTCTGTCAGTCAGATGAAAAGTGTTAAAGATTTGTTCAGAGTTGCCTTGCTCCCAAGCGTGAAATGATTACATCTGCTTTCCAGTTCTACATTCATGTACGTGCAACCTTTTAAAACATATTTGTATTTGTTTTCTGACAGCAACTGAAGATTGAGAGACTTGCACAAAAGCAAGCTGAACAAGTCCAGCAGCAGGCACCACCTCCAGGAGGCCCTCTGCATGGACCCCAGCCTTTTCCAGGACAAGGCCCAATGTCGCAGATGCCTCAAGGATTTCAGCAACCTATTCCACCTCAGCAGATGCCAATGAATATGCCTCAAATGGGACCTCCTGGCCCACAGGGACAATTCAGACCTGGAGGACCCCAGGGACAAATGGGACCCCAAGGTCCTCCATTACACCAAGGATCTGGAGGTCCGCAAGGCTTCATGGGACCACAAGGACCTGCAGGTCCCCAGGGACCTCCACAAGGATTGCCAAGACCTCAGGATCTACATGGGCATCAAGGAATGCAGAGACATCCTGGACCTCATGGGCCCATGGGGCCTCAAGGGCCACCAGGTCCACAGGGTAATTCTGGACCACAAGGTCACCTAGGACCACAAGGCCCACCTGGGTCTCAGACTCATTTAGGGCCACAAGGTCACTTAGGTCCTCAAGGTCCCCAAGGTCCCCCTGGTGGTCAAGGAATGCAGGGGCCACCTGGTCCTAGAGGAATGCAAGGGCCTCCTCTTCCTCATGGAATGCAAGGGGGCCCAGGATCTCAAGGTATGCAGGGCCCTATATCTCAAGGGCCTTTGATGGGACTTAATCCAAGAGGGATGCAGGGTCCACCAGGGCCCCGTGATAATCAGGGACCTGCTCCACAAGGGATGATGATGGGTCATCCGCAAGAAATGAGAGGACCTCACATGCAGGGAGGTTTACTTGGACATGGTCCCCAGGAGATGAGGGGCCTGCAGGGACCCCCACCTCAAGGTTCAATGTTAGGACCTCCACAGGAATTACGTGGGCCACCAGGTGCACAAGGCCAGCAAGGGCCTCCAAAGAACTCTTTAGTAGGGCCTCAAGGAGGTATGCAAGGACCATCGGGACCTCCGGGGCAGCAGAATCCTTCAAGGGGATCACATCCTCCTCAGGGCCCACTACCTTTCCAGCAGCAGAAAACTCCTCTGCTTGGTGATGGGCCTCGTGTCCCATTCAATCAGGTATGTCTGAGTCAGCATAATGCAGAAAGGGTTCGTCGTGTAGGAGGGATATGTTGAATATTGCAGTTACACAGTTTGAACCTTCATTAGCAAGAGCTGGGGCTTCTGAAGGGCAAGTGCAGTTGCAAAATAATGAAGCACCCCATACCTATGATTTGATGAAAACAAGCACATAGCTTGGAACAGACATAATAAAGATAGAAAAGGAAGGATTACCGATACTGATATAGAATTAATGTCTGGCAAGAAAATATTTAACCTCAAAATAAATCTGTTATCTAATTAAGACATAAGAGTCCTCACACTGAACTCTTGAAAATTGGAAGTCTCCGAGAAAAGAATTCAGAAAACTTGCCATTTTGTTGCCTAATCACCTTGTTTTGAGATCCCTTTGAAGCTCTTCATAGTTTGCTTTGGACTTAACTATCTTGAGCAGCTTAGTATCATCTGCAGATTTTGCCACTACAGTGTTTACCACTTTCTCCAGATCATTTAGGAATATGTTGAATAGGATTAGTCCCAGTACACACCCCAACGGGACCTCACTAGTAAGTTGAAAACTGATCATTTGTTGCTACCCTTTGTTTCCTGTCTTTTAACCAGTTATCAGTCCATGAGAGGACCTTCCTTCTTATCCTATGGCAACCTACTTTCCTTTAGTGTCTTTGGTGAGGGACCTTGTCAAAGGCTTTCTGGAAATCTAAGTACACTGTGTCCGCTGGATCCCCCTTGTCAACATGCTTGCTCATCCTCTCAAAGACTTCTAGTAGATTGTTGAGGCATGATTTTTCTTTTTAGAAACCATGTTGACTTTTCCCAACAAAATTTTATGTTAATCTATGTGTCTGACAATTGTGTTCTTAGCTATAGTTTCAACCAATTTGCCTGGTACTGCAGTTAGACTTACTTGCCTGTAATTGCCAGGATCACCTCTAGAGCCTTTTTTAAAAATTGGCATTAAATTAGCTATCCTACAGTCATGTGGTACAGAATCTGATTTAAAGGATAGGTTACAAACCACAATTAGTAGTTCCACAATTTCACATTCAAGTTGTTTTAGAACTCATGGGTAAATGCCATCTGATCCTGGTGACCTTGATACTGTTCAGTTTATCAGTTTGTTCCAAAACCTCCTCTAATGACACCTCAATCTGGGACAGTTTCTCAGATTTGTCACCTAAAAGGAATGACTCAGGTTTGGGAATCTTCCTCACATTCTCAATCATGAAGACCAATGCAAAGAATTCACTTAGTTTCTCTGCAATGACCGTATCATCTTTGAGTGTTCCTTTACTATCTCAATCATTCAGTGGCCCCACTGGTTGTTTGGAAGGCTTCCTGCTTCTGATATACTTAATTTTTTTTTCTATTTTTGAGTTTTTGACTAGCTGATCTTCAGAGTCCTTTTTGGCCTTCCTAATTCTATTTTTACACTTCATTTGTAGAGATTAACTTCCTTTTTGCTTAAAATGGTTGAATTTTTTGAACCTAGAACATGTTTCAATATCATCTTAAAGACAATTTCAGTTTTAAATTTGATTTCAAACCAACAGAAGGTATAAATTCTGCATATTCATTCTCGCTTGTTATTCACCTCCCCCATTCACATTGAGTGGCGCACACTACTTCACAAGTAGCCTCATTTGATTACTCAATAGTACATGTTAGAATCAAATGGTGACAAGATTCATGAATGCTGCACTATTTAACATTTGGAGAACTATGAAGATGTCCCCTGTATGTGATATTTATCACATTTGTTACTGTCCTCTTACTGTAATTTTGAGGGTTAAGGCGTATGATGCATGGAAACCACATGGCCTCTTGTGTTTTGCAGGAAGGTCAGAACCCAGGTCCCCCACCATTGATACCAGGACTGGGGCAGCAGGGAGGACAAGGGCGTCTTGCCCCTCACAACCAGGGACCCGGCCCTAATAAAGGTAATGAAACATCTTAAGTAACTCTCCAAAGAGAGTCCTATCCAGTGAGACACCTCTAGATGTCTGAGGCCCTAATACAGTGTGTGGGGTAGATGCATATAAGGGGTTAAACTTGGGACTCTGGCAAGAATGTAGTGGAAACCCTCCCAACAAATGACTTAGCATGTTAATGTCTCAGAAGAGTAGCCATGTTCTGTTAGTTTCTGAGGTGCCCGAGGGCTCCTTTTTGTTAGTGTTTTAATATGTGTTTTCATAGAATTGTAAAAACTAGAGAATTCCCTGGAATGTTTTCTAAAAACATCATAGAAATCTGCTATGTCTTTCACTTCAGGTGACAACCGTGGCCCACCAAACCATCACATGGGTCCTCTCTCAGAAAGAAGGCATGACCAAAACAGTGGTGGTCCAGATCATGGTCCTGAGAGAGGACCATTCCGAGGTGGCCAGGAATGGGGTGATGGTAGGGACAACAGGGGCCTGCCTGATAGACGAGGACCTCACCCAGATTTTCATGATGACTTTGATCGACCAGATGATTTTCATCCAGACAAGCGATTTGGCCACCGGTTGCGTGAATTTGAGGGGCGAGGAGGCCCACTGCTACAAGATGAGAAATGGAGACGAGGTGGCCCCGGGCCTCCCTTTCCCCCTGATCACAGGGACTTTGAGGGAGGGGGTCCAAATCGTGGCCCTCCTGGGCCTTGGGAAGGACGGAGACCTTCTGATGAGAGATACCCACGTGAACCTGAAGATGCACGATTCCGGGGAAGACGGGATGAAAGGTAAGAATAAGTTCATTCAGTGCTTTTGGGTAAAGGTAACAGGAGGGGATCTTCCTCCCTGGTTTCCTTTTCATAAGGAGTCTATTTGTTTCAGATTTATAAACTGGAAACCAATAAGGAAATGAAAACTCTAATGTTACCTGAGTGTAGAATCCATAAAATTCAGTAATAGAAGAGAACTTGAAAAAATCATTGCACACAACAGCTTCAGTGCCTGTATACAGTAAGTAAAGAAAAGGGAGGAAATCTGTAGAGAAGATCTGGTGATGCAGGACGAAGATTTGAGATCATATTGACAAGAGTGAACAGGAAACTGGAAGGTCAGAGATTTCCACGCTAAAGTGACAAACTTTTGTACACTAGACATGGAGATTGATACTTTGCCTCCAGTCACAAACTACAACATGAGTGAGACATAATATACAGTTAGGAAGCAGGAACAGTGCACCTACTATCAAGTACAGAGGGCATAGATACGCCCTTTGTTGGACTGTGAAGACTATTTTCTCATGTTTTTGCTCTTAGGAGTCTTATTTCTCTTTCTGACACATTTCTCTCTCACTATCAGGTAAAAAACAACAATCAGAAATGATGTAGTTTCCTAGCAATAGTCATCTCATCACTCACCAAGTTGCCCTGAGTAAACCTCAAAGGGAAAAGTTTTGCTTCTAGATAATCACTAAATAAGGAGTAACTCCTTAAGCCTGTTTACTTCACTGACAGAAGTTACTCCACATTTACACTAGTGTGTAAATGAGAGCAGAATTTGGCTTCCAGAGTTTAAACTTCTCACTAAGCTACTTCATATGTATATAGTCACACATATATATATATATTTGTAAAAACTTAACTGCTGTCATCACATAATGTAGTCCTCTCTTTTTGTTGACTTTTTAAATCACTTCTTAGATCCCTTTTACTTTACACCTGTACAGCTCTCCTGTTAGCTACTTGCTACCTAACTTGTAAGATGTACCTTTCTATTGTGTGAGGAGTATGAAAAGAAAAGAACAATAAATAAACAAAGGTAACTTCTGAACACTTTTAAAAGAAATTAGAGTAACTAAAAACAGAAAACTCCAGAGATGAATGGTCTGAATCACAGAATTCTGAAAGAGATGACAGACAAAATTTAAGTATAGTTGTAGCTAAGGTTTTTTAATCCTTGGTTGGAAGTAAGGGTCTGTGGACTGGGAAGGAACTTAATGTGTCATTCTGATTTTAAAAAGGCCTCAAGAGAAGAGTCCAGGAAACTGCAGACCTGTAAGTTTAACCTTTGAATTGGGGAAGATTCTATTGTCACAGTACCAGGGATCAAAATAAGAGAATATTTTTACAGGTGGATTGATTAGAGACAATCATCATAACAAACTTAATTAAATTACTTAAATTATTTGAGCAAGTGAGGGGTTTAATAGACATTAAATACTGGAGATTTTATGGAATGGTCCCAGGAATTCCAAACCACTCATTCCACTTGGTTTTGAGATTAAACATCATAAATGGTTTGATTATGTATGAGTGGTATGTGTTTCTCTCTCTCTCTGATTTCCTGTCCTTTCATTCCTGTCCTGTTCCTACTCCACTTGAGCATATCAACATGATGCTTCTGCAGCAAAGACATACCTGTTTTTTCTCCTGTTATTCTGCACTTCTGTGAATTAAGTCCCTATGTCTCATGAAAGAACATTTGAGACCTGTCAAACAGGAATTGAACCCTATATCAATTTAGGGTTCCATATGTGACTGTGATTTGAAAAAGAATATTTATGAGCCCAAATTAGGGGCTATGACTGTATCCAGCAGAGTAATGATAGAACACCAAACTGAATTCTTTGTCCATTAAATTGCTTGAATAATAGGAAGTGAGGCATTGATCCTGGCGGTCATAGGACCTTGTGTTATGTGATCTTAAGATCTCACAAGCTAAACAGCTTCAGACCTAGCCAGTATTTAAATGGGAAACCTTCTAAAGAACACACAGGGTTGGTCTGCATTAGAGAACTGTGCTGTTTCAAGGTTAAATAGTATTGCTAAGTGGTTCCTGAAACTGTTCAGTTTGTCTACCCTAATAATCTAAATTAATGTAAAATAGTTCATTGTCCATGCACAGCACTTCCTTCAACCACTGCTGTACCTATCCAGGCTCAGCTTCCTCGTCTCTGTATTGTGTTTGTCTTTTCCAGTAGGTGGAGACCTATTGTGTTAATTTAAAAACATGTATCACTAAGTTTAAAAATATTGTATGATGTTATGACTACTGTTACAAATATTTAAAATTTGTAATTATAAGGTTACTGTTGTTAAATCCTAAATAAAAGTATTTAAAGCTTTGCTTGTAATAGGATGCACTGTGTCTTTAATGAGATGGGGAAGGGGCTGTTGCACAAAGCCAAGACAGTCTGAGTACACCTCGGCTGCAGTTGGAATTGGGCTGGTATAGAATTGGGCTGGGGTGGGAGGGTGTTAACAAGTTGACAGAGACAGTTCTGTGAGTTGTCAAACTGCCACAGCAGGGCGGTCGAGTACTGTGAAACTGCATTGTGAGAATTAATTGAATCTAGAATAAATGCGTCACCAAAATTTTCCATTTTATGCTAGTACAAAACCTATTCTGAGCTTGTGTGTACAGAAACAGTTACAACAAACTGAGCTGGTAGACTCTGTTAGAATTGTATTTAGACTTTACGAAACATTACGTGCACCTTTGTGCCAGGATACAGTGTTCTTCATATACATCACCTCAAACGTAGACATTAGATAATTTTGGTATTTACAAGACTTTAGCTCTTATAAGAAGTGTTGCTGTAGGAGAAGAAATTTGAAGAAATTCAGAATTAATATTTCAGCATAGTGATTGGTGCTTCTTTATGATAACATGTAAACTGAGGTCCCGATCACATCAGGGCCTCACATTTTACAAGGAAGTGTTACTTCTCTACCCTGACCAAAATGATTTTGGATAACTATATTCTGCCAGACTAAACACCCCATTATTTCAACTGGATAAACTGTTCATGTTATAGTTTATTGTTGTGCACTGTTAAACAGTTGCCATCACCACAGAGGTGGCTACATTCCAGAATTAACTTGCTAAATTTGTAAATCTTATAGACTCCCTTTGGAATAAAAGATGCTTTATATATTTAGTTTCTTTTACGGGCATAAAATCATCTTAAACTGGATAAAATTCAGGAATTAAAATTCTTCTATCCATCCATGGAATGACTCTCTATTGTTACTTGTATTTTTAATTTTGGTTTCATTACCAAGGAAATTACTTTAAAAAATGCAAGTGCCAGCACATCACGTTTTAAGGAATTTAATTTATCCCAGTTTGGGGAAAAAAACAATTGGCCCTGAACTTGAGCTTCTCCTTACACTCACCATAATGCTCTTTTACTTTTTTCATTAAATGGACACCATCTACCTGAAGTCTAGTCAGTTTTTCTCTCCCTTGTTCCTATGTGAAAGACTGAACAAACCACGGGAGGAAACTGAAGAGGAGAAACAATAAAAATGAATAAACACAAAATAAACAAGAAGTCTCTCCCGCCCCCCCCCCCGTTAATCACTTCCAGTGCTAATAATTGTGGGTGTTGTAACAATAGTAGGTAAACATTTCAGACACAAGTTTAATTAAATTGAAGATGACCCTTTAGTTCATCCGTGATTAAATTCTGCATTAAAAACCATGTTTGTACCATGTTCTTTCTTGCAGCTTCAGAAGAGGAGCCCCCTCAAGACATGAGGGGCGGGGACCAAGAGGAAGGGATGGTTTTCCTGGTCCAGAAGACTTTGTGCCAGAAGACAATTTTAACTCAACAGATGAGAACTCGAGAGGAAGAGATCATGGTGGTCGGGGACGAGGTCGAGGTACTCCAAGAGGTAAGTGGACATTCTTCCAAACTGAAATCCATGTGAAAGTCAGTGACAATAGAAGATTCAGGAGGTAGCTGAGTTAGCCTGTACAGGATAAACTTAAACAACAAATGGTTTGGTAGCACTTTATAGACTAACAAAACATGTAGATGGTATCATGAGCTTTCATGGGCACAGCCCACTTCTTCAGATGACTGGAGTTTTGAGTTTAGGATGTGCAGACCCAAAATAAATAGGGGGGAAGGGAGAGGGGTGAAGGGGGAAAAAAAAGGAAGGGGGCAGGAAACAAGGAGCAGAGAGTCTGAAAATATCAAATGGAATAACAAGTAGGCAAAACTGGTAATCTATAAGCACCTAAAGATTGGATAGTTAAAAGAAGCAGATAAGGATCATAGGATAGCAATTAGATAGGAAGGGTACTAATGCAAGAATCTAGAATTTAACTATCCAATCTTTAGGTGCTTATAGATTACTAGTTCTGCCTATTTGTTTTTCCCTTTGATATTTTCAGACCCTCTGCTCCTTGTTTCCTGACCCCTTTCTTTCCCCCCACACACCCTTATTTATTTTGGGTCTGCACATCCTAAACTCAAAACTCCAGTCATCTGAAGAAGTGGGCTGTGCCCACGAAAGCTCATGATACCATCTACATGTTTTGTTAGTTTATAAAGTGCTACCAGACCATTAGTTGTGTTTTAAGTGAAAATAGAGTAGAAGTTGTTAATATCATTAGTGAGTACAGTGTACCATGTCCTGTGTTTTTGCTTTGCAGGAGGCCGAAAGGGTCTACTTCCCACTCCAGATGAGTTTCCCCGCTTTGAAGGAGGGCGGAAACCAGAATCCTGGGATGGAAACAGAGAACCAGGTAAAAACTGAGGTATTATGTTTACTTTATAGAGATAATTGTAATAATCTAGTTTCACATTCTGTATAGCACAGAACATAAGAATGGACATACCGGGCCATACCAAAGGTCCATCTAGCCCAGTAGCCAGTCTTCTGTCAGTGGCCAATGTCAGGTACCCCTGAGGGAATGAACAGAACAGGTAATCGTCAAGTGATCCATCCCCTATCACCCATTCCCAGGTTCTGACAAACAGAGGTTGGGGACATCATCCTTGCCATCCTGGATTTATTCAGCTCTTTTTTTTTAACCCTGTTTACGTCCTGGTGTTCACAACATCCTCTGGCAAGGAGTTCCACAGGTTGTCTGTGCCTTATGTGAAGAAATACTTCCTTTTGTTCTTTTAAACCTGCTACCTATTAATTTCATGTGGTGACCCCTAGTTCTTGTGTTAAAAGAACACAGACTGTAGAGTTATATTGAATTAATTTGTTAAAACTGGGAAAACATCTAATCTTCATTTCCAGTGATGGAAATCTTTAGACACTAGCTAGTAATGACTCGTGTGTAGCTCTTACTTAAATCAGGAATTTACAAATCCATTCTTTCATCTCTCATTCCACAGCTCTGTTGATCACTCTCCTCCTGTCATTCCCCATTAGCAACATCATGCTACTTTGTTTGTTCCTAAGTTGTTCAGCATGTAATGTACCCTACATGCAGCTGTCCCATAAAAGACAGAGGTTGGCCTCCCCTATCCCAGGAGTTTTGAGCCCACTCGGTGGGGTTTCCACCAGCTCTTGCCCCAAGAGGAGTCTCCTAGAGTCCAGACCAGCACTGCTCGTTAGTCCGCTGCCACGAGCGCCTCTAGCTACCCACCATACAAGAAGTGTTTGAGGTGGCATCAGACATCCTGACACAGCACCACCCTCTCCAAGGCGGGAAAAGTCACCAGCACCAGTTCCTCGCCCAATACATTCTGTGGGCAAGCCAGCGATGAGGCTATCATCCCTAGTGCATCGAACCCCAGCACTGTGGTCTGTGTGGGGGAGCTACTCTGATCCCCCACTTAGCACCGATCACTGGCACCAACTGGATCCGTTCCTCTGTTGTTGTCACAGCTGGGGAATCTCAGAGTTGGAAGCGGAGTTGTCATGCTCTAGTAGGAGCAGAAATTCTTGCTCCTTTCACAGCTCTACCAGGCAAGGTGGCTGGAAACCAGCCAATGGGAGCTGCAGGAGGCAGTGTTTGCAGGCATAAGCAGAGCATGAAGACTTGCTGTGCCTCTCCCTTCAAGAGGTGCCCAGAGACAGTTTGCCAGCAGCAGCTGACCACTTTTGAGTGGTGTGGAGTCACCATGGCAGAGAGGCAGCCTGCCTGCCTGCCTAAGTGTCTCACTACGCCACCAGCTGGGA
Source organism: Apalone spinifera (assembly GCA_030068395.1). Classification (NCBI taxonomy): domain Eukaryota; kingdom Metazoa; phylum Chordata; order Testudines; family Trionychidae; genus Apalone; species Apalone spinifera. The sequence continues at coordinate 165,792,629 of JANRFK010004149.1, forward strand.
GCTGCTTATGGTAAGTGTCTCCTGGCAAGGAACAAAGCCTGCAACTTGTACCTCCTGCTGCACCCTAACTCCCTGCTCTGGGTCAGAACTCCCTCCCAGACCCTGCACTCCCACCATTAATATAATAGTGCAGCCCATGACCACTTACCAAAATTCTTGGAGTGGCTACCCTGCAAAAATCATTGCCCACCTCTGGTGGAGAGCATTTAGTACACCTACATTGAGCCTTCTGGGGCTACAGAAGGTGATTGTTCCACAACCACAAATAGTCCGTATGCCTGGATGTCACAAACTCCTAGGTTGATCTCCTTGCCATACAACACACCAGGAAATGCAGTTGTGCTCCTTCCTGAATCGCAATCCAGGCTCCATAGTGGACACATTACTCCTTCTCCCTGAGGTCATCTCCTATACGTATTCTTGCCCACCCCTCTCATTCACAAGGTGCTCATCAAGATGCAGAGATGAAGCAGTGGTAATATTGATAGCTCCAGCCTGGCCTCATGAACACTGGTACACAGTGCTGCTAGACATGTCTGGGGAAGCCCTGGTCACCTGACTGCTCTTCCTGGACTTGATAACTCAGAATTGTGGCTGTCTCCAGCACCCAAACTTCTAGTTGTTGCACCTCACAGCTTAGAAGCTCCATGGCTGATCCCGATGGTTAGACAAATCCTCCTTGGCAGTAGGAAACCTTCCACACAGAGCTACCTATATTGCCAAGTAGAAGAGATTTTCAGTCTGGTTGGTGCAAGATCATTCATCTCTGATGCTCACCTCTACTACTTGTGGGCTACCTTCTCCATCACAAGCAGCGGGGACTGTCCATGTTGTCAGTAAAGGTTCACTTGGCTGCCAGCTCTGCTTTCCTTGCTGTATCCATGAGTGCTACCGCCTGGCAGAGGCACCTGCCCCTCCACTCACTGTGTACTCCACCAGAGTCCAGGCTTCTTTAGCTGCATTCCTGGCACTGGTTCCCACCCAGGAAATATGCAGAGCAGTGGTTCTACAGACCTACTTTCATTGCACGTTATGCCATTACCCAGCAGGCCAGAGAGGAGGCGGTGGCCTTTGGTAGAGCAGCACTTCAATCAGTGGATAACTCTGACCCCTCCTTCTGAATTTACGCTTAGCAGTCAGCTGATTAGCATTAACATGAGCAAGCATTTGAAGAATTAAAAATAGTTACTCATCATCTTGTATCTGTTGTTCTTTGAGATGTGTTATGTCCATTGCAGTACCCACTCTCCTACACAGCTGTTGGAGTAGCTGGCAAAAAGGAACGGAGGGGGAGCCAGTCAGCAGAGCCCTACATTGGGCACCATAAAGATGCTACTCCAGGGGCATGCAAACTGATACTGCTAAAATCTTCCAGCGGTGCACACAACACTTACACACCTGATTGGAATGGACATGAACAATCCATCTCAAAGAACAGTTATGAGACTAGAACAGGTTGTTTGTTTGGGGTTGTTTTGTGGTCATCAGTTGTGTGTTACTCACAACCTTGTTTTTTTCATCATGATCAGGTTCCCGTCCGGATCACCCTCCTCATGATGGACAGTCTCCTGCCAGCAGAGAGCGTTCTTCCTCACTTCAGGGTATGGACATGGCCTCACTGCCACCACGCAAACGTCCCTGGCATGATGGACCAGGGACATCTGATCACAGAGAAATAGACGCCCCAGGTGGGCCTCCAGAAGAGAGAGGCAAAGGTAAGTGCCGATACTGAGAACTTAGCTTCATAGAGTTTTCACAGGGTGCACTTCTGCAGAATTCCTCATGCAGCTAAAGTGCTAGAGCAGAACTAAGATTTAGAATCTTTATCAATCAAGCCAAACTAACCATGAAATTGTAGTCCTATCACCCTGGTTATTAGAGCAGTGGCAAAAAGTTTAATAAAGGAAATTTGAGTAATGCATTTTCAAATGTTGTGGGCCCTGCTGCCATCGATATTGCGGTGGGAGGATCATTTATCTAACACTGATTGTAAACTCTTTGACACAGGAATCCATGTCTTCCAGTTTTGTACAAAACCAAGCATGGTTTTTCACTCAAAAGTTGTTTTTTTTAAAGTAGAACAAAAATATTTAGTTATGCATTAGCTAAGAGGATAGGTGGGCAATGCATTTTCCCCTCAAATTACTCTCTCTGCTGTTTTGGGGAAGAGTCCTGTTTTTCTGTTGCATTTAGTGTCATAAAGTGAGCTGTGAGAAACAGTCCTCTTTCCTGGGAACAAGAGCAAATGCAGATCATGCTTATGGTCTGAAGTAAAATATAGCATCTCTCAACTATGCCCTGTTAGAACTGGCTAAAGGATAAACTTCCTTCCGTGGTATTATTCTTGATTCCCTTCATTACACCCCATAATAGTTGAGATGTTGTTACTGGTTTAGGCAACACTCTATTTAGAATTATTATGCAACATAGGCTCAAAATAGACTGTTTCTAAGTGAAAGAATCTTGATTTGAACAGCTTAGTCAGCCTCGAGTATTTGAGCCTGTGCACCCCCATTTCCTAGTGCCTCATTTAAAAAGGTTCTTGCTGACTAATCAGGTGTGGCAGTACCTTAGCTGCAAAGGAATTGCCTTGTTAGCTTTCCCGCTCAAGGACTGTCATATTGATATGAAATCTGTATGAGATAGGAAAAATTGTGCTGGGGAAGAGATTTAAATTTGAGGCCATTATGTCAGACTTCACATTCTGTATAATCTGTGAGATTGTATCGTAAGTGATTTGAGCCCAAACACCTGTATAAGCCTGGGGCTCATCTCAAAGGCCTGAGGATGGCTAAACTATAAAATAAAAAACTAATAATCTTCTCTTTTAGGGCGGGGAAGCTCGGGACCTTCACAAAGAGTGCCAAAGTCTGGGAGGTCTAGCTCTTTGGATGGAGACCATGATGGATTCCATAGAGATGAAGGTTTTGGAGGCCCTGCAGGAGGCAATAACCCTCCCAGAGGAGGAAGGAGTGGAAGTAACTGGGGAAGAGGAAGTAACATGAACTCTGGCCAGTCTAGGAGAGGAGCATCCAGAGGTGGTGGTGGAAGGGGCCGATAGAAGAGGTTATGATTAGGTCCTGCCTACTTCTTATTGGACAGTATTTAAATGACACCTGTTGTGGACTGAAGACAAAGTACTTCTGTATCTCCACACATCTGGACTCTGACCTGAGATAACCGACTGTGCATAAGTTCCTAACAAGGATCTTCTCCTAGATCAAGTGACTGCTGCTAGCAGCAACATGGTAGCTGGCTTTCTATTTCATCCTCTCCACCTCTTTCTCTTCACCTTTTACCTGCATTGTTTTGTAAAGATAAAAGCTGGAATTTTTTTTAGTGCTGTGAGACATGGAGCACCTTCACAGATTTCAGTTCACGTCCAGATGGAAATTTGTTTCTATATGTACAGTTTGTCAGAAAAAGTTGTTTTTGTATGGATACAGAATGTAATTTGCGTAAAAATTAACAAAAAAAATCAGTGTAGTGTGTAATTCTTTTTCTTTACACTCTCAATTAACTACAGAAAAGTATCTTCCATAGATTTTCCATGTGTCAAGTACCATAGGATTAGCTCTAGAAGTCTCTATGGTACAGTGCCTAATGCCTACATATAATAAGTTTGGGGTTAATCATGTTTTATTTTTACACTCTTAGCAATATTCATTTGTTATTAAAAATGTATCAATTATGATGAAGTTGACTCCAATACACACACCAAATGCTCCCTCTCCCACTTTCTTTAAAAAGACAAAAATGTGGACTGCTGTGAAAAAGCTTCTTTTGAACAACAGCTTGCATGAACAGAAGTCCTCATCTAGGTTACACATTCAATCATCTGTTCCTGCTACCGTCACTGATTCAAGCATCCTACATATAGGGATCTGTCCTTTGTTCTCCGTGGTGTTAGTTTTACACTGTAAGTGGCAGAACTTCAGCAGTTTAACAGGAATGTATATACTTTTTTACAGTAATGTACACAAGGCACCACATAGGAAATGGCCACTAAACTACAAGTTGGTGCATTCTGAACATTTAGAAAAGGCAAACCACTGAGCCACTCCAATTTTTTAAAATATTTTAAAGTATTTTTTTTACAGGATTGGTTTTTAGTGCCATTGCAACATTACACCTTTTTATTTCATTTGATTATGAGTTTCATAATAAAGTTGCTTACAAATAATGGTGTTCAGTTGCCACCATAACATATCTGAGATCTGGCTTCACTCACCAGGCTGTCTAAAGTATATGAGCTATCTACCTAAATACCCTAAACATCATTTAAGAAATCAGTATTACCTGGAGCTATCCTCTGCTGTAGCACTAGAAGACTGAGGATCTAGTGTGGAAGGTGGCTGATAGTGCAAGCATGAAAAGGATGATTAAAATGCCATTAGTAATTTTTTTCCATAAGCCCCTTCCTCAGCTGTTCCATGTAGGGAAAATAGTATAAGGAAAAGCAAGTGAAGGACTGAGTTTAAGGACCCATAAGGAAAGAGTAAATTCCTCCTTTCTAATGAGTGGGGTTGTGATAGCCAAACTTTCACCCACTTAATTTGCTGCTGCTTTCCTCTATCCAGGTTCCAATTGGGTTACGTGTAAGAAAGATCTAAGATAATTGTGGTTATGTATAAAAAAGATCTAAGATATTTCTATTCAAAATAGACAAAGCATGGATAAAGAATTGCTATGATCTTCACGTTCCTGCTTACTCAGCAGCTATACTCTTCAGATTTATGCTGTTATTGCACAAAACAACAAACTGAGCTAGAGTGTAGTGAAGTGGCACACTGCCTAACGATTTCATCGCAGATAGACATGTAAGGAATGCTCCAGTATTTTTAAAGTAAACTTTATCTGCTGTGTGTTACTATACTAGAGCTGAAGCAAGAAGAGGGCCTAAGGAAGTGATATGCCCAGAATACTGTAGCATAGTGTTTCTCAAAGTGGGCTGCAGATCCATTCTGAGAAACCTGCCAACTGGCCATACCGGCTCCACAGCCACAGAGCCTCATGCTTCCTGGATGCTGTTTGCAGGAGCTGCGGGAAGTGGTGTGGGCTGGGCTGCTGCTCCCCGCAGCTCTCCTTGGCTGCAAATGGCAAACTGGAGCCAGTGGGAATCATGAGGCTCTGTGGCTGCAGAGCTAGTAAATAAACAGGTGCAGACAGTTAGCCGGTTTCTTAGAGTGGATCTGCAGACCACTTCAGGAAACACTGCTTTAGCAGATTCTTCTTGTCAGACTTAGCATTAGGATAGCACCTTGTTTGAAAATAAAGGTTAATGTCCTGTGGGGACTTTAAGTTCTTAGCTTACTTGTAAATGAATTTATGTAGCTCAAGATAGAGCCTAGATCTGTTAGGATGTAATGCTGAGAAAAATACAATATTTAATTCAAATAGCTTGAAGAAAACTCAACTCCTCTAGCACACAAAACAGGAAAGCATTAAATATTGGGGTAAACTTTTAACTTGCCTTTGTTAGGAGTGGGAAACCTGTAGCTCTAGGGTTGGATGAGGCCTCACCTTGCCTGACTCCGGCCTGACATCAGGAAGCTGGTGCTCCAGCCTTGTCCCCCTTCTCCTCCTGCACCCTCTACTGCTCCAGGCTGAAACACCATTGCCAGCTTCCCCAGTGCAGGGGGAGCTGGGGCCAGATCTCACCTAAAGGCTCTGCCTGGCAAGGGAAGGAAATGGCTGTGTGCTCCTCTCCCTGGGCAAATGGCACTGCAGCAAAATGCTGTCTGGAGGCTTTTCCTTCTGTTCCCATTGGCTGTAATTGCAGCCAATAGGAATAGCAGGGGCCAGCGCATTGGAGCAGCAAGGGGACAAGGAGCCATCTGGTT
>JANRFK010004149.1:165824431-165838302 GCA_030068395.1 Apalone spinifera
CGGAGCCCTCATGCCCCCCCTGTATCTCAACCCCCAGATCTGAGCCTCCTCCCGCATCAAACTCACTCCCAGAGTCAGCACTCCCTCCAATATGCCAAACCCCTCGGCCCCAGCCCAGAGCCTTCTCCCACATCCCAAATCTATCATCCCTGGCCCCACCCTAGAGATTGCATCCCTAGCTGCAGCTCTGCAACCCCTCTCTCCCAGCCTGGGAGGAGGATGGAAAGGGCGGGGCAGAGCAGGAGCTGGACAAAGGTGTTTTGTTTTATGCCATTAGAAAGTTGACGACCCTAAGGAATATGACTGCAGATTATACAGTTGTCTTATGCTGGCCAGTTCCGTTCTTGTAGTATTGAGGTCAGAAAACTTCAATGTCAACGGAAGGTAATGGGAAGCCATGCTCTTTCTGACACAGCAATTAAAATGAATTTAAAAGGGAAATGTAAGTAGCAGGGTTATTTTTAATAACTTAAAGTTTGTGACCAAGGGAAACTAGAAACATGCTTTGTTGTGCTTTATGTTGGGCAAATGGGGAGTATTATAGCATATGTGGATCTCTGGCAGTCGTCAAAGCTTGGAGTGCTTTGGTAGCCATGTTGGGCCCAAGACACTGGAGAGAGAAGGTGGGTGAGGTAAAGTAATATCTTTTATTGGACCAGCTTTGGTTGGTAAAAGGGTTAACTTTCAAGCTACAGAGCGCTCTTTTTCAGGTTTGATATTACCTCCCCCAGTTTCTGTCTCTAGTCATAGAAACTGTCATTTCCCACCACACATCTAGATTCTTTCCCCAGCTTTATACTTAGAATACTGTGCCTGTTTTTATTGTTTAACTTCTGGGCCAAGTGTTTTGTTTTGGTTTTTTCCAGGTTGATTTGAATATTGTTTAGTGGTGAGCTTATTAAAATCCTTCCATTATGAACCTTCCTGGACTGTGCATTAGTTGAAGCAAAACTGTGATGGGAAACAAATTGCTTGGCCTTGTGATAGTGTTGCTACAAACACTAACGTCCTGGGCTGACTGTTCCTGTGCTGTCCCAGCAGGGTTCAGGGAAATGTCTGGAGATTCTGTAAATCATGAACTATGGGCCAAAGGTTGCAGGATTTCCTGCCTATTCATAATTCTGGTGAGATTCTAAGTGTAATGGCCCTTTTGTTCTGCACTGAGGAAACAAATTACATTGTAATGTCTCTAAATTAGTACTGCTATTTAATCTAATCTAATCAGTGGTCATGGTTCTCCTTTGGCTTGTACCTGTGAAAAATGGAAGTGAAGCGTTTCCACCACTGGTAGTGGGAAATTCTAGTTTGATGCATTTTTCAATTATTTTATGTTCACCTTTCAGGAGTGTAAATGACTATACAAGATGCAAGGCATTGGAAAATCAGTCTTCTGTCTTCCAGGTGTGTTACTCTGTTGGCACCTCTGAGACAGGAAGGAGAAGCTGCTACTATTAGAATACATTTATTGATTTATAAGATTGATTGATAAGACAGAATAGTGCTGATCAAATCTAGCTGTGTATTACAGCACAGATACTCACCCTTCGCCTTAGGGAAGACAGAACAGCCACTATCATAGTCTTTTATTTTATGCATAGCATGAAGTAAAGATAGACTAATATTACAAACAAAGTGGAAGCAAAGGAAGAAGAAATTTATGCAGGCCATATGAAAGTGTTGATTAACCCTTTTATACCCCCTTCAAGTACTCTGTATAAACAACAACTGTGTCATGAAGGCTCTTTTATAAATGTTTGCATGTCTTAAAATATTAATTGGGTTTGCTTTTCATATGTATCATCCTGTAATGCTACCACCACTCCAACACTGCAGAGCTCAGAGGGATTAACAAAAACATCTAAATAGAGATAAAAACCACACTAACTTCAGATACTCTGGGGATACTCCAGATTTTAAATTAAATCTGGTCCCATTAAGAAATTGGGAATCTTCTCTTCCCCATTTTTAAAAGTTGCCATTTCTAGCCGTGTAAGGACATGAGAGATATGATTTTAAAGTGATCACATTTTAATACATAGAAAACCTGGAGTCATTCTTTCCCATCGTAGGCCTCAGGCAAATGTGATGTTTTTTGAAAGGGGATGAGACAGTTATACATGTGAAAAGGAAAGGACGAACTTCTACAAGGTTTTTGTTGGTTTGGTGTTTTAATGGAGGGTGTCCGGAATAAATAGGTGTGACGGGGATTTGTTGGCAAAGGGCAGGCAATGCGGTCAAAGGGGCATGATAATGAATCCATCATATCGTTCTGCAAATTATGTTGCTGTCACCTCCATCTGACATTGTGTGGGATGTAAACATGCGTCCTGTCTGTGTGGGATGTAAACATACATTTGACATTGATTCTTAATAACTTGATTCCGTTCCCTTGAATGCTGCATTATTTTCATCATACTTATTCATGTAAAAAGGGATGAAAAACGAGAAGAAACTTCCTAATGTTGGTGACTGTAATAGTACTTGCATGGTGTATGCATGCTCATTTCATAGCTATAACATTGCCCCCTTCCCACTCACCTTTTATTTCCTCCTCAGTAATATGTCTGATGCCCTTGCAAATGCCGTGTGTGAGCGCTGCCAGGCTCGCTTTGATCCCTCCGAGAGGATTGTGAACAGCAACGGGGAACTCTATCATGAGAACTGCTTTGTCTGTGCTCAGTGTTTCCGGCAGTTCCCAGATGGACTCTTCTATGAGGTGAGGTTACTGCCTGTATGAATCTATGGAAAGTTTTGTGACTTCTCCTTTAAAATTCCAGTCCTGGGAAATATGGAGCATCTGTGGCTCTCAGCGAGCTCTATAAACTGAGAGCACTCCAGATCTGGCAGGGCAAAGCTTCCGGTGCCGTTCTTTGCTGCTATCAGTGTGTTTCTCACTGTCTTTTCCTTCCCAGTGTAACTAGAGGGCTGCATCAGACATTGCTGCTAAATCTGAAGCAGCAGGGGTTCCAAACCCACTGGAGTGAAGGGCTACCTCATCAGGTCCAGGTGAAATGTTCATGGTCCAGAGCCATATGACATGGGAACAATGAGAAGTCCTGTAGCACCTTGGAGGCTAACAAGAAATATATATATATAATCATGAGCTTTTGTGGACCACCCACTTCTTCAGACAAATATGACATGGGAGTGTGAGATGCTCTTTGCTGATTGGGAGATCAGTGGAGATAACTGAAAACCTGTGCAGACATGAGATGCCTCCATCTATTTTGTTACCCTGGCTGGTGTGAGCATGCTAGAACTGTTTCTTTAAAACCAGAGCAGAAAGCCTAGCAAGAGGGTCTAACAAAATAGGAAGATGCTCTAAGCTGAATCATTGTAGTTGTAGGATATTATCATTTCCCTTATTTTAATACATGGCTTGTTTAGTGTGGGAGAGGGGTGGGGCCCCCCCTTGCCCCGTTCTATGTCCCAAGTCACATTGATGGGGGGGTGGGGCTTGAGCCCTTGACCTTTGGCTCCCAAGGTGGGTACCTTATCCACTGCACCACTGGAGGAGCTCCCCAACTGCCTTACATTCTGGCCCCACCTTATCTGTCCTGATCTTTACTGTTGTCATATGACTGGTCAGATACATTTCAGATTCATCCTCATGTTATCAGGAGATCATGGCCAATTACTCCTCCAGTTCTGCACAAACACATATTCTGTATCTGGATTTGTTACTCTTTCCTTTCCTGCTTTCTTGCTCTGGCTCTTTTTTCAAGCTGATGGGGCAGATGATGCACAGAATCTTGTCTTCCCAGTGAAGGGCCCAGTCAGATTTCTTCATGAAGGCTTCATATTAGCTCAAACAGATCCTGTGCTGTTAGCAGTCCCATCGGCTTTTTCACACCCCATAGGCTTTTCTGGGACTCTTAACTTTGAAAGGATCACACTCTAAACAAGCCATGTGTTTAAATATACTGCTGTCTTCCTCCTTGGGAAATCTGCTTGGCTGGTTATGGGCAGACTTTGAGGGGATACGGAATTTCAGTTCCCTAATCTTGTTGATTTCCGTTTCTTTTGATCCTAAGCTTTGCTATCACTGACTTTATTGACAGATCCAGAGTTGTGTTAGAAAGTCATTTGCTTCTCATCCCAACTAAACATAAATTAAGCAAAATTAGGATGCAGTGGAGCAGAAAAATATATATTTAGAATATAAAACTACATTAAAAACATACATTAGCATATTAAGCTAGAGGACTAACACATGCAGAAGTTGGGAAATCCATAACACAAGATTCCTATATCAATGTTAACCACATTGCATGCACATCCTGTATATTAAAAGGCATGTTTTATAAAGTCTAATTTTTTTTTGCCATTTGACCTGAATAGCCCCTCATCAGGGCCATTCTAAGTTATTCCTCCTGGGGCTCTAAATCGAGATAGCACGTCTACATTAGGGAAGCCTGCCTCGGACTAATTTTGAGGCTTCCCTGCAGTGTAAATGTGCTATTTCGAAATAAGCTATTTTGGAGTAACTATTCTGGAATAGTTTATTTTGAAATAAGAGCAGTGTAGATGTACCCTTAGTGACCTTGTCTGAAAACTGTCTATAAAATTTTCTATAGCACATGTACAAACAAACAATTGAAAACTATATACATTTAAGTCTGCTAAGATCTTTTTAATTTTTCCATGAGTACAACTATCATGTCAAGTGTGAGGCTTTTTGAGTATGTGAACACAGAAGAAAAGGATAAGAAAAGCTCATTATAGATTTTGTGTGGGTTTTGGTTTTGATTTCTCCTGCACCTCTGCTCACAGGAAACAGATCTGCATTGATTTGGTTCCATTGTCCAAGAAAATTCACCATAGGGCTGAGACAAAGTATGGAAAGAGTCACCTTCCAAGGATTTTTTTTCAAGGCAATAACAAGCAACCAAAGAGGGGATTGGAAATGGAAATGATCAAATTTTACAAGTTTGCCACCTGCAAACTCTAATAAAGTAGTTTGAATGTTTACAATGGACAATTTGTGATTCACTATGGACTTTCTTTCCTATGTTTTGTTAATAGTTTGAGGGTCGAAAGTATTGTGAACATGATTTCCAGATGCTGTTTGCACCCTGCTGCGGGCAATGCGGTAAGCTCTCCACATGCAAAACTGTCTAGCTTCTTCGCTTCCCTCAGTAGAAGTCATGGGGAAGAGGATCCCTGGGGATAAAAATTTTAACCCAAAGGTCATCCTAAGCATCAAGATCTCTGGAAAGGACCAGAGGATTATTGTGGCAGTGGTTAGGAAGGATTTGCTTGCAGAACTGTTGTGGGGAAAACGTGGTATTGTCAGTGAGTCAGAATATACTGTGGCATTGAAAAGGAACGATGGTGGATTTTGGGGCAAGACTCTGGCTGAAATGTATTCCTGTTTGCCTCTAAGGGTTATTTTTCTTTCCAAGGTGAGTTCATTATTGGACGTGTGATCAAGGCAATGAATAATAATTGGCACCCAGAATGCTTCCGTTGTGAGCTCTGTAACGTGGTCCTAGCTGACCTGGGCTTCGTAAAAAATGCTGGCAGGTAAGAGAGAGCAGCACCCCAAGGGCTTTGCCATTCTGTTGTGGGTATTGGGGCAGGAGGTCTGTTAACAAAAAAACAAAACCGGAAGACATTGTCAGGTGAACATGGAAAGGTGCAGAATAATTCCTGAGGAGGACTAAGTGGTGGGCAAGTGAGAGATGAGTAGGGAAAGCCGGTGGGCAGGACACTGACCACCCAGTGAAATATGGGGGCAGGAGGGGGCCCGGAGGCAGAATGCCAGTAGTCTGTGAAATGGGCAGGAAGCTGATTGGTGAGAGAGGATTCCAGGCATGATGCTGGCCTTCGTGTGAGAGAGAAAGGGGGATGTGTCTGCGTAGGCTGTTTGCTGATTGAGTGGGAATCTTGGACTTAATAAGCGACTGCGGGGGAGCCTCTGTTAATATAAAGACCATCTCCTCACTGACCCTTTTGAAGGTATTTATTTTATATATGCAACACAGATATAAACACGTCCAAAACGTTTTGTTGTTTAAAAAAATGAATGGCAAAAGTAACACAAACAGGCTGGAAAACTGGTACAAGAGCACATCTTGGTGTAAAGAGCAACGGCAGTTTGGCAGATAGCTTTGAATTCTGAAGCACAGTGGATTAACTTCAGGCTATTCTGCCTTTGTCCTGCAGAGGTTGGGAGAGCCATTGGGTTGAGGTTTCCACCAGCTGAGGTGATCAACATGGGAAAGGGAAAGAGGTTTATTAGCGCCACCTTGTCCACGAGGGGACATAATTTCTTCCCTTTCATATAACACCAGTCTCTTGGCATCCAGAATACCAGTTAATAGATTGCTCTTTTGGCTTCTTGGCTTGCATCTCTGGCTGGTGCTTTTGAGCAGTGCAGAGTACTGGCTGGGAAAGCAGGCAGGATTCCAGAAACTTAACAAAGATAAAAGGCTGTTTGATTTAATAATTTAGGATCTGTACTCCTGGAGACATAGAGAGCATGGGTAGAATATGTGAATAAAATTGATGTATGGCTTTGTAGTGCTTATCAGTGCTATAGCACTTCAGAGACAAATATGATTGGCTTAGCAAGGTTCCTGGAGGACCTCATGGATTCTTCTCCCTTTATACCACATCTTCTCCTGCTTTCCCAGATGTGTTCCATTGGGTGCAGTAAGGGTAGTTAAACTAAACTAACTGGGTTAGTGATCATATATAGCAAATGAAATGTTTTTCAGACCAAACAAAATGCATGAGGCAAAATGTAAATAATTATAAAACACCCAAAAGATCTTTATGTTTTTTCCCAGGCAGATTGGATTTCACACAGCACATCTACTTTTCTTCTTCTTGGCTAATTTTTTAACAGATTCAGAGTTTCAGGGTTCAGTGTTTGCAAAACAATGGAAAATATTCCCCTCACTCATTTTCAAGAGACACTTTTCCATTCCTTTTTATTTTAGTCTGAGATTATTGAGGTGATTGATAATTCAAATAGGATGACACACCACAGGGTTAGTTCAGAAAATTCTGTCTGTAACTGCAGACAGCTCGTGAGGCCCTGACCCACAAACCCAAGGTTGAAATACTAGCTTGACGTTTACAGCTCATGCTCAAATCCTGGGAATAGACAAGGGATCTGTGGTGACAATAATTTAAGCTCCCGCGGGAATCAGAATGTCTCCCCTTTATTCTAGCCACAGGTTTCCCCTTTCTCCTGTTCAAGAGGCATACCTTATATCCCCAGCTTTCTGCAAACATTCTCACTAGATCTAGACACATTCCCTATACTTCTCTGATACCTCAGGACTGCAGCTCTCTGGCTGGCTCAGCACAGGATTTCAGAGGAGGGTATGTGTGTTGAACAGGGGACAGATCACCCTTAGTCCTTGAATTCCAGTAGTTCTGTTGCTCAGTGGGAATATTTGCTCAAAAGAGCCCTGAGTAGAAAACTTATTTGGAGAAATAATGGTTTGATTTTATTCTTGTTTCCTTCCTCCATCCCTATATATTCAGACCTCAGGTTCAGGACTGGGCAAGAGATACTGCTGCTCTTGCAATCATGTTCAGATCTTTTTGTGACTTATTGAAATGACAGTCAGTCTTCTGGTGGAGATGGGGCCCTTGCTGGTCACAGCTGCATAGAAATGACTGAACTCTCCTCCTTTGTTTTGCAAGAATCTGGGAGTAACATCTTTGTCCTTGGAGTCACTTGCCTTTACTCTCTAGAGAGTCTCTGGGCTGTGTTGTGCCTGGAAGTGACAGCAAATATGATCTTGTGCTCACAGTTCAGATTTAGCACTTAATGAGCTCTCATTTGTCTTCCCCTCGTAACTTGGAGGCATCATTACAGCCCTCTTGCCACAAAACAAGCTGCACAAGGCCTCGCGGAACTTCTCGGCTACAAAGAAGTACATCACTGGGTCAAGGGCACCATTCAGGCTGGTGAGGCAGGAAGTGATGCGGTTACTGAGTGCCAGGATCCGCTGGGTTTCACAGGAAGTCTTGGTGCCATCATAATGGAGAATGTAAATATAACGATTGATGTGATAAGGTACAAAGCAGACCAAAAAGATCATTAGAACAACGATGATCATCTTGATAGCTTTTTCCTTCAGGTGCTTCTCAACTCTGTTCCCACTCCTCAGGCTGCGGATAATCAGTAAGTAGCAGGTCACTGTAGTAACAAATGGAAAGGTGAATGCTACTGCCAGGGACACGAGAGCATGGCGTGACGCCTTCTCTCTGTAGAGCTGTAGGCAGACAGTCGTGTTGTTCATCTCAGCTGTCTGCACATTGACCAACAGAGGTGCCATTGCAACAGCAACTATTACCCAAAGAAAGGCACATGCCAAGTGGGCATAGAGTGACCTGCGGACTTTGATGGATTTCACAGGGTGCACAATGGCTAGGAAGCGATCGACACTGATGCACATGAGGAAGTAGATACTGGCATACATGTTGAGATAAAAAAGGAAGCCAACGAGTCTGCATGGGATCTCTCCAAATGGCCAGTGGTTGCCAGAAAAGTGATATACCAGCCGGGTAGGTAGAACCAGCACAAAAAACAGGTCAGCCACAGCAAGATGCATCAGGAAAATATTGGCGGGAGTACCTGACTTCTGATCCCGGATGAAGAGCCAAAGAGCCAGAGTATTGCCAACAAAAGCCAGGATGAAGTCCAGGAGGTAAAAAGTGGCAAAAAGGATGTTCTCTGTATGGGTCTCTTTGCCACATTGTTCTGCAGTTTCCAGGGAGAAGTTGAGGAATAGACTTGAGGGATCTGCTGGGTCAATCATTCCTCACTACAGCTCTGGGGCACCAAGCAGGAACCTAGAAAAAACAAACGGATCTTACAAAGAACCTTGGTAACGATGAGACACCATGGAAATCAGTCAGCATGTCTCCTGCCTGCTGAGACTAGTACTTAAAAGGACACTGCACCATTTTTTATAAACTCAGAGTCTGACCTACTTTAAAATGATAAAGCCCTCCTGAACAGCTGGCTTTTCCTGGCCGTTCCTGTCAGTTGAAGAAACTGTAATGCAACCAACCGGCTGTAAACTTATTTCCAAGACATTCTGAGAGCTAGTCAATGATAAAGGTGCTGAATACCCATGTACCAGATTATCAGAAAAAGAGAAACAAGTGTTACACATTCAGAGAGAGAAAATGATTTTCGCATGATACGAAAATATTGGTACATCTTGTCCTAGGATTTAATGATTTGCTATGACACAGAGCCAGAAAGGGTTAAACAACTTGCAGGCTAAATAACCCAAATTCAACCTGCAAAGACACTTTACAGAGGTATATAAATGGTAATTAGAGCTGTTTCTTAGGAATCACTAACATTGCCATGTTCAATAGACTAGTGGTGCACAACCTTTTTTGATCTGCGACCCCGCCTCCAACTGACGGGCCCAGCCCCCGGCCGGCCAAATCCAGGTGCTATGCCGTGGGGGCTGCCAACTGCTGGGCCCAGCCATTGGCTGGCTGGATCTAAGTGTCACATGGCTGCGCCCAGCCCCTGGCTGGCCGAATCTAAGCACTGTGTGGCCCCCTGCCGGCTGGATCTAAGTGCTGTGACCTCCCAGGAAGACATCTGCGATCCCCTTGGGGCATTGCGACTCACGGGTTGCGCACCACTCACTGCAATAGACTAGGCTTTGAAATCCAAACCTGCATGGTTGGGGAATTAGAGGTAGTACTCATTGTATGCATTTACTTATATCTTGTTAGAAATCAGTCATGTGAGCAGATGAATCCTGTCTATTGATTCAGAGATCTAAGGGGAGTATAACATTTAAGTGAAACGTGGGTGTAGTAATTTTCTGTCAGTACTTCTCTTTGAAGATGTAGTAAACTGTCTATGAACAGCTTAATAGATTATATTAATTACTGGTAATGCTTAGGTAATAGGCTTTTGAAGTAATTGTCTGTTGTTCACTCAAGGACTGGATGCTGTCAGGAGACTGCAAAAACCTCTATTAAAAACTCTTCAGACCTCAGATCTGCTTAAGCTTTGTCAGGGAAAGTTTGAGTCACAAGATAGTGGTCTCCAGTGCCATTCTGGATAGCCCTGGTATTGGATATGGACATTGGACTTAGGCTAATGAATTGATTCTAGAAAGGACACTTTGCAACTCTAAGCTCACCAAATGACAGAACAAGGAGCAATGGTCTCAAGTTGCAATGGGGGAGGGCTAGGCTGGATATTAGTTAAAACTATTTCACTGGAAGGAGGGGTAAAGCACTGGGATGGGTTCCCTAGGGAGGGGGTGGAATCTCCATCCCGAGAGGTTTTCAAGTCCCGGCTTGACAAAGTCCTGGCTGGGATGATTTAGTTGGGGTTGGTTCTGCTTTGGGCAGGGGGTTGGATTCGGTGATCTCCTGAGGTCTCTTCCAACCCTACGATTCTATGATCTAGGCTATAAAAATGACCTACGAACTCTGTTTGTACCTATATGTTTAATGATCTTTTAACCAATTTTTTTTTTAATAAATCTTAGTTTAGTTAATAAGAATTGGTTATACGTGTGCATTTGGGTAAGAACTGAAATATTCTTTGACTTGGGAAATATTCTTTGACAATGTGGGATTGGTAGAACTTTTTATATGATGAACCAACCAGATTTTCAATAATCCTCATCATATGTGACTTGGCTGTCTGGCAGAACGCCCAGGGCTGGGTTACTTTAAGGCTGGAGTGGGGAACCTAAGGCCCAGGGGCCGGATGTGGTCCCCTGCTTGCCTGGACAGCCCCTGAGGCTCGGGGCTACCCCCCAGCATTGGGGAACCTGCGATGGTGCTCCAGCTCCCACCTCCTGAGCTGGAGCACACAAAATCCACTAACCTCCCCCTCCGGTATATGAGGGGAATGTGGGAAGTGTATTTCTCCTTCTCAGGTGGGGGCCACATCAGTGAGGGTTTCTGGGGATTTTTTTGTTTGTTTTTGTTTTGGGGGGGTTTTTTTTGCTTCTCATTTGTGTGCGGCCCCCGACTGATTTTTCTCTGGATCAACGGCTCCTGACCCAAAAAAGGTTCCCCGTTCCTGCTTTAAGAGAACTGTGCTTTGAAGGTGTGGGTAACCAGTAATGTATTAAAGACATTATTTTGTTGCTAGTTTTGGTGGATCTAAGTATTGGAATAACCACTAGTTTGGGAGATTGTCTGCCCCATTTTTTACAATTTGTCCTAATTGAGCAGTCTCAGCATAGCATCCCTGGGACCCCAGTTCCAGCTCCTTATGTGAAAACTTCACTGGAGACATAGGCATTCTTTGTTTAAAAACACGCAGGGTATCTGGCTTATTGCTGGAGAGAATGGTGGGGGTGGGGGTGGGGGTGGGGGTGAGGGTGAGGGGTGGGGAGAGCTCATATAACCACCTCTGGTAGCAATGTCTCCAGGTGCATGGATCCTGGGAACAAGTGTGTGAATTAATTTGTTCTTACCAGAAAATCCCCAGAGTTGGTTGGTTTTGTTACTGGGCTGGAATTCAGAAGAATGTTCTTGCAAAGAATGCAGAAGCTTCTGCCTCGGTCAGTGAGACACTTTTGACTTGCTTTGGGAGAGAGCAAACTAAGCCACTCCGCACTGGACAGGGAAAGATGGAAGGAAATAGTGAGGGAGGCATCGGACACCAATGAGTGTTGAGCCCAGGGTTGTTGATGATGATGATGATGCTTACTGACCTTCCTCAGCTGCCTGGCTCTTACTAGGGGAATTTCTCTGCTTCTTTGCTCCTTTTTAAGTGGTTGCATGTTCCTCACCCTTGAAAGCTAGCTTTCTCAGCCAGCGCAACATAGTGAAATTGATCTTATTCTTGTCATCCTCACTGCTGCCCACAGCAGCAGAGCAAAATGACCAGACTTTCTTGGACACTTAGCCAGAGTTTTTCTAAGAACTGTAACAGATCTTGAATTAGACTTTGTGACTCTTACTCTGCCTTGGAGCCTTTTACATTATTCCCCTTACCTGCTTCCAGTCTATACAGTGAAAGTATTAAAAACTATGTGCTGGGTCCCTCCCTCAGCTACGTCTGTGCATGGAGTCGAGTCTGTTGTGCATACATCACTCGTTGTCCCCGAGGGCTGTGGGGAGGGGAGGATGGTGAGATGTGTCTGGAGCAACATCCCCTTGTCTGTGGGGCCCAGTGAAGGTGCTTCACTTGGACACAGCAAAGACAGTGTCCGAGTTCACTCCCAGCCAAAGGAAAACCTGCAGGGGTTGATGCCGTAATCCACTACATGTCCCTGTTCTCTGACTCCTTTGAGGCGTCAACTTGGACTCACAAGATCACTAGTTACTCTTGAAACTTTAGGCCAATGTATTTTGGGATGAGCAAGGTAGCAGCTAGCAAAGGGACAAAGTGAACATCAGCACGACTCTGCTACAGCTGTGCTCACACGGGGATGGGGAAGAGTCACATGGACTATTGGGCATCATGGAGGCCCTGGGCTGTGTGTAGAGAGCTTGGGGCCCTGGCAGATCTCAAAAATCCACGTGTCCAAACCACCTGCATGTTATCCGCATGCGCAGTTGAATGAGCTGTTGGAAACTGGGAAAAAACTTTTGGGCATTTTCTCTCTTCCCACCAATCTCAGGGAGCGTGGCATCAACCTCTGCAGATTTGTCTTTGGCAGGGGAACCCATTTGCACCTGCCTCATATTTACCAAAACCACATTAAACTCTCATGCGGACATAACTAGTTGAGAAGGACTTATGCAAAACTTGATTATCCCTGTTTGTTTGCTTAGAAAGGGGATCAAGGATCTGGTTTGGTTCCTTTTATTTAAAAAATAAAGGGCTCTAGTATTCTGTCATATGGTCCATATTCTCAATTAGCAAGGGTCATATTTGATGCTATGTCGCTGACGCTGTTTTGGGATTAGACCAGTACTACAAGATGCTACAGTGTGTTTGTATTAAGGGAAGTAGTGAATGAAGCTGAAGAAGTAGGGAAGGCGTGTGTGCTGGGATAGATGGAGGAAATATTAGCAGAAAAAACGCCCACAATATTCTGGGATGTGTTGGAGGCTACAGAGGCCGTGGGAAGTAGAACTGGGTCTGAAAAGTATCTGGAAGAGTATTTTGCTTAAGTAATGATAGCACAAGTCAAGGAGAATGTCTGTCTGGTATAGGAGTGTGGCTTTGGTCTAGGCAACCTAGGTCTCTGCAAAGTATTCACTCGTTTACATCATTGCTGTTAATCAAATTATGTACATAGACGATTTTTCCTTCCTGCTCTGCTAGCTTCTCCGTAGCCTAGTTAACAAACCATTGAGATAGTTGCTGATATTGTCGAAGATGTCTCCAGCAAAAACCTTGTTGCATCCTGAAATCCTACCGCAGTAGATCATAGAACCATAGAGCTGGAAGAGACCTCAGGAGGTCATCAAGTCCAGCCCCCTGCCCAAGGCAGGACCAATCCCAACTAAATTAACCCAGCCAGGGCCCTGTCAAGCCAAGACTTGAAAACCTCTAGCGATGGAGATTCCACCACCTCCCTAGGTAACCCATTCCATTGCTTCCCCACCCTCCTAGGGAAATAGTTTTTCCTAATATCCAACCTAGACCTCTCCCACTGTAACTTGAGACCATTGCTCCTTGTTCTGCCATCCGTCACTGCTGTGAACAGCCTTTCTCCAGCCTCTTTGGAACCTCCCTTCGGGAAGTTGAAGGCTGCTATCAAATCCCCCCTCACTCTTCTCTTCTGCAGACTAAACAAACCCAAATCCCTCAGCCTCTCCTCATAGGTCATGCGATCCAGCCCCCTAATCATTTCGGTCGCCCTCTGCTGGACCCTCTCCAAAGCATCCACATCTTTTCAATAGTGGTGGGCCCAGAACTGGACACAATACTCCAGGTGTGGCCTCACCAGAGC
>JANRFK010004149.1:165847303-165858034 GCA_030068395.1 Apalone spinifera
GCTAGATGGACCTTTGGTCTGACCCGGTACGGCCGTTTTTATGTTCTTATGTTTATGTTCTTATGACAGTGATTAGAGAATGAAAATGTACTGGGGACAGGGATTGTCCCTACTGAAAGAAAAAATTGCTGTCCCTGGATTGCCCTTAAATTCTGAGATGAGGTAATATCTTTTACTGGACCAGCTTCTGTGGACAAGACAAGCTTTTGAGCGCTGCAGAGCTTTCACCAACACCAGTTGGTCCAATATAAATATTATCTCACAAACATTTGCCTCTCTCGTATCCTGGAGATGATGCAGCTATAACACAGCGAACACATTAACATTTCTGTAATTATACCAAATAAAATTGGTGTTAACCTGTCAGAGCCTGTTGTCTAACCTTGTGTTAAGAATCTAAAACATTCTGTAATCCATGTGAAACCAGTCTGTTTATAATTACAATAAATGCAATGGCATCTAGTTGGCTAAAGCACAGAAAAGATCTGTCCTGTGTGATGATCGAAAGGTAACTTTGCAATAAAAACACAATGAGCTGTCATGATTCTACGCCAGTTTCCATCAGACAGAATACTACGTTCCCCTTGTAAAGCTTTCACAGGCTGAATATCTACCCTTTTCAAATAAACGTAAAAAACAACAAATAGTCTGGTAGTGCTCTTGGGTTTGCCTCAATGTTTGTGGTCTAGCATCAGGAGATATTTATTTTTGATCACAGCTGTGATCTATAGACACGGACTTCCAGATTCCCAGGCATGCAAGGCTCAGAGTTCATGTTACAGAGGTACCAAGAATATGAGGCATCAACAAAATAGCTTCCAGGATTTGATGATACAAGTTCTGAATGACCATAGAGCAATGGGCAAGTGTATGAGAAGGTATTCAGTAGATGTAAATAAGTCTGAGGGTGCTGCTGTATCCCTTAGGAGTTTGATGTTAGCACCAGCTGTCTGATTTGGGGAGCAAGGGTAGACGTAGATACCTTCCTAGTCAGTAAAATAAGTTTCCATTTTATTCCTTCTGAATATAGCTCTTTGGAGACGTCTGTTACAGCTGCAGCCACGTGATTGAGGGGGACGGTAAGTTTTGTTCTTGTCTTGCTTATATAAAACATATTTTGCTCTATATAAAACCATGGTGCACCCACATCTTGAATACTGAGTACGGATGTGGTTACCTCATCTCAAAAAAGATATATTGGCATTGGAAAAGGTTCAGAGAAGGACAACAAAAATGATTAGGGGTTTGGAACAGGCCCCATATGCAGAGAGACTAAAAAGATTTGAACTTTTCAGCTTAGAAAAGAGGAGACTAAGGGGGGATATGATAGAGGTCTATAAAATCATGATTGGTGTGGAAAAAGTGAATTAGGAAAAGTTATTTACTTATTCCCACAATATAAGAGCTAGGGGTCACCAAATGAAATTAATAGGTAGTAGGTTTCAAACAAACAAAAGGAAGTCAACCTGTGGAATTCCTTGCCAGAGGATGTTGTGAAGACTAGGACTTTAACAGGGTTCAAAAAAGAGCTAGATAGATTCATGGAAGTTAGGTCCATCAATGGCTGTTAGCCAGGATGGGTAGGAATGGTGTCCCTAGCCTCTGTTTGTCTGGAAATGGATGACAGGAGAGGGATCACATGAGGATTACCTGTTGTGTTCACTCCCTCTGGGGCATCTGGCATTGGCCACTATTAGTAGACAGGATACTGGGCTAGATGGGCCTTTGCTCTGACCCAGTATGGCCGTTCTCATGTTGCTTTGGGTCGCTCTCCCATTCTGTGTCAGTCCTGCACTTGCAAGACACCACTGTTTCTTTTTACATCTGGTCTTGCTGAATTGGGTCAGGCTCTGAGACTAGTTAATCTGGTTGTGTGCTCTTACTCTGCACAGTGGTATCAGCTCTCAACAAGGCTTGGTGTGTGAACTGCTTCTCCTGCTCCACCTGCAACATCAAGCTCACACTGAAGTAAGTAGATACTTGCAGACCTACGATAACTCTTTCAGCAGCCCAGGAAAACAGTGCTGGCATCCTGCAGCAGCAGAGATGCAGCTTCTCCTGCAGTATGTGCAGCTTTCCCCAAGAAAGGCAGCCTGTTGAAAGATAACAGCCCTTTTCAGATGGTTGGGTGTTAAGTGCCTCCCTCCAAACATTCCCCTTTCCAATTTGTGGAGTGTCCGATATCACCCCGGTCTGCTGTGCTGGCCCAACATGCCTCGGCTCTTAGGGGCTCGAGGAAATGGTGTTTTTTGTGCTGGATTTGGAAAGTGTTCTTACACTCAGTATTCTTCCATACTGATAACAGTGCTTAGCAAATCGCACTCCATAATAAAATGACACTGCTGCGAGCCTCCGTTCCACGCTCCAGCTGGGCTGTTTGATTACTGACACACAGCTCTGGACAGACCAGGCTGTTGCACCAGCCAGCAGGACCCCACAGATACCCTGGCTGTTTAATGTCTGAGGTGTTAAATGCATGCTGTGTGTAGGCCATGCTTTAAGACAGTGTTACATGTTACCTGTAAAAACTAGCACTTATGAAATAATGGTAAAGTTAGTTCAAACTTTTATAAAATGAGTTTGTCATGTACCCATTTCAGAGACAGGTGTCTCTGACTTCCCTTCCCTGGATTATGGAGGCTGGGCACATTCGCAGGGAGGGGCATTGCAGTGCTTAATGGAGCAGAATTAACCACAGTAAACTCAAAGGAACCTGAATGGCAGGAAGTCTGGGAATACGAGGCAATAGGGGATGAGGAATTGGCAAGTCTCAGACCAAGTGGCTCTAGACACCGACTCTGCTTGTGAAATTCTGCTTCTACTGCTTGGTGTTTTCCAACCAGATAAACGCGGTGACCTGATTGTGCTGCGGGCACCATTGGGACAGCCAGATCAAGGTCTGATTGTGCTCCCCTGACGTTCCTGGCTGCTTGAGTCCTCTCCTTTGTCAGAGATACTTGTGGGGTTGAGCAGGGAATTTCAAGCGTAGGAACGCAATTAAGTTGCAACAGAGGGAAAGCCCCCTGAATACGTAGCGGGATAATTAACGCGCCTTCACCCTGGTCCTAGCAAGGGGCATTCGTAGCAGGCTGAGGTACACTTGGCAGCACCGTCAGGGAGGACTGTGAGGAATCAAAATGTCTTCCTGGTGCCGATGCGAAGCTGCTGCCCCATTTTGGGAAGCAGCCAAGCAGAAGTGTTGCTAAGAGCCAACCACAAAGTGTTTCCTGGCTAGACACGGCATTATTGATAAACGTGCGGACAAAGCTGAAAGTAAGTGGGTGCGCCCGGTGCAGGGCACCGGTAAGAGACTGGCTGGGGATGGGGCACTAGATGCTGCTGGCTCCTTGGGCAACGCAGCCACAGAGTACCCAGAATCCAGCCCTGGTCCCTGACTCCTGCACCCCCAACACCTGCCCTGAGCTCCCCCCACTCCAATCCCCTGCCCTGAGCCCCCCACACTCCATCCCACACTTAACTTTCTTACGGATACTGTCCTGTTACATCCCCCCTCAGCCTCTTGCCCTGACCCCCCCCCCCCCAGGGGAGGGGAGTTGAAATACAACAGTACTGGTCAGATATTTAAGTTACTTTCACCTCTGCATGTGGACTTGCTCTCTAGTAATCAGTCCATGGGGATCTGTGTTTGCACAGTAGGGCACCTAGCTTGGCATGATCAGTGCTGCTCGTATGCATTACATCCTGATTGGTGACCGTGCGTGGCAAGGTTGGCATCCGTCTGTTGAAACGAGGGGGTTGATACATGCAGTAGATTGAGTGCAGTGGCTTGCAGACCCATGTGTCCCGATGACTGAACATCAGGTCATGGCTTGCAAGTGCTGTTTTTTACAGTTCAGTGTCTCTTTGGAAGGAACAAGTTTGTGGAGTTTGACATGAAGCCTGTGTGCAAGAAATGCTACGAGAAATTCCCCCTGGAGCTGAAGAAACGTCTGAAGAAGCTGTCTGAACTGGCTGCCAGGAAATCGCATCCCAAAGCTGTGGATTTAAACTCCGCTTAAACGGGTCTGTTGTTCTGCTGCCTGCGCTCTTCTCCTCAGACTGCAACTTGCCGTGCTATGGATCGCACCAGGAATGTCTGAAACAATCTCCAGACAAATAGGACTTCCTCCAGCTTCACCCTGACTCTGTCTGTACTTAGGTGGTTGCAAATTAACACTGATAGCATGGGGAGTTTGGCTGCTGCTGAGGGGCAGGGCAGAGTTGTGGGCATGGTAGTTAACTGGCATCATTCTGCCATTGGTCAGAGCTGAAATTCTGTCTCCTGTATTCTGAGGAATTTGGAAGAACAGTGATTTAAATATCAGATGGTGAAACATGCAGATTGTTCAACACGAGCCATAAATATCAAAGACTCCTTAAATGCCTTGTACACAGAACTTTTCAGCTGTAGGACAGTGTTCTGACTGGCCCAAAATGTTCATCATCTGATGGCTGTTTTGTATGTGTGTAACCTGCTCAGAGCAGACTCTCACAACCTCATGGCAGAAATGCTGGTGACTGCTCTACACCAGAGTGTTCACTGTTGCTACCACCGGGAAAGCTGCACCACAAATAGTTTTGGTAAAAATGCTAGGGGAAAAAGCTAACGCAAAGGCTCCCCGTGCAAGACTCCTGTTTAATTAGCTACTTTCCTAATACCAGCTGCCTTCTGCTGCTTTCCTTTCTGCTGTAGCAAACTACCATAACTATTTTAACAGCTTCTGAGCGCTGCCTCAGCTATGGCACTTCTGAAGCAATGGACTCTCTCTGATCTAAACATAGAGCCTGTGTCTTCCACTGTGACTATCGGCCTCCACAGTAACCTCAACAGGATGCGTTTTGTCACAGTTTGAGCAGTGGAGGACAGCACTTGTTTTTCTCTAGCCCTTGGCTCATCCTTCAAGTCTGGGCCCAGGAAACTACACCATTTCAGGCCACTGTTGGGACCACATCCACTGTGCTTGTTTTCCCTGGCGTTTGGTTGAAGGACTAAAGCAGAGGCACTTCAGGCCTATGAGCATTCACAGTTCATTATGATGATTCCTCCTCTAGAGTAGGCAGCTCCTCTCCCCAGGCCCTGGGTCACAGGAAGGAGCCCAATGTGGGATTAGGAGATTTTCAGCTGATTCGCCAACCCTAGTTTAAGAGAATTTCTGGGAAGATCATAATAGGACACTTGACATCATATATGCTTATGAATATGTCGGAATAGATTACTTACTGGGCAGTAGTTGTCGTCCCAACCAGCTCAAACCCTCAGTGGTCTGTTCCCTGCAGAGACCACTCTGGAGATTAGCGATGGTTAAACGTTTGCCTGTAGAGATGCCCATGAGTACCATTGTACTATGAGAAGCAATGCGGCGATGACTCTTACTTCATCTCTCACGTTTGGAATTCCGGAGATTAGGCCAGAGAAAAGGAACTTAAAGGAAAAACTTCAAAAACAACAAATAGTCTAGTATCACCTTAAAGACTAACAAAACATGTAGATGGTATGAAGAAGTGGGCTGTGCCCATGAAAGCTCAGGATACCATCTACATATTTTGTTAGTCTTTAAGGTGCTGCTAGACTATTTATTGTTGTTTAAGTTTTTCCTGTTACAGACTAACTCAGCTACCCCCTGAAGCTCTTAAAGGAAAAGACACCTGTAAAGCCTGAGCCTTATAATATGTGGCTAATCAAATGCCTTAGTGTCTCTTTTTAACTATTCATCTGACAGATAATGCCCTGCTTTGTAGAGCACTTGGTCTTCTACGGAGTTACAAAATCACATTTGAGAGACTGAGGAATCAAGGAAGTTATGGAAAATAATCCCGGCCTAGTTTGGAGACATTCGTTTCTCTGCACCAGACTCCACTTTTGGAAAAGCGAAGTAGAAGTGATAGGACCTGTGGGCTTCTTTAGGGCAGAGTCTTTTAGTATGATGGATTTGCTAGGACCTGTGTATTCTTCATAATGCTGGAGTCAGCAGGGAGACACTCTTTCATAGAAAGAAATTGAAGACTAGAATGCATGCATTTTCCTTTGCTCTAGAGCAGGGGTGGAGAACCTGCAGCCCCTAGCTTGCCTGGATCTGGCCCCCAAGGCTCAGGGCTCCCCCCTCTCAGCATTGGGAAGCCCATGCTGCTGCTCTAGCCGCTTCCCCCCCTTCCCTCACTCCAATATGGGACTGGAGCACACAAAGTCTACTTGCCTGGGGGTCAGCAACCCCCGACCCAAAAAAGGTTCTCCACCCCTGCTCTAGAGTCATTCATTCTTGCTGTCACCTCCATTGTCTTTTGTGGGGTTATGTCAAGGAGATGAATTTGATTCAAAAAGCCAAGCTTGTCTTACTTACTGAAAGCTGCTGCCCATTGTATACTTTCACAGTTTAAAATCTATATTTATATACATATTTAAAATAAATCACTAATGCTCACTGGCTACACTTGAAGATGGCAATGCTTTTAGCAACTGCGATATGTTCAGCATACTCATGTTCAAGGGAAATACTAATCTCTTCCTTAACATCCTTCCATCTTGCAAATCCAGCTGCTAAATGTTTTCGCTAGAGTTTGGATTCTGGTCCTTACCCTCACAGTGATCCACACAACATTAGCAAAATTGTTTAACCTTCAATGCTCGGAATTTCCCATGACAAATGTTTTGTATTGGGCAATGCAGGCTTCTGGGGCTGAAGAGGCTAAGTGTTAATTTGAAACATATGGCAGGCATTGGCTCACAAGTAAACCTGTGACAAAAGCAGTTGTTCTAAGAGGTGTTTAGTTCCTAGTTTGGAAAGCACTCTCAGCACTAAGGATTATATAGAATGAGTAAAGAAATGTATTACTACCAAAGAGACAAGTCCCACCCCTATTATACAACATGTATTCTGCAGACTGTGGACTTCTTGTTTTATAGTACTTCAGAGTTTGTGATGTCTAACCAAAATCTGTGACTGCTGGACTAAAATATTATAATCTGCACTGGTTATGTATGTTCTTGTAATAAAGTTAACTGCAATGCATTTAAATCTTCACACTAAAAATTAAAATATACAAACTATTGCATATGCATTCTGCACCGTAAATCCTGAGTCCTTTGATCTGCACCACTGATGTGACCCAGAGTGAATTACTCAGTAACTCCAGAGGTTAGCCGCATTCCTATCTCACAGCTGTGACAATTAGTTTCTTCTGTGGCACCTGAAAGGGAGACGGGTAATTAAGGATTAGACCCAGCTGGGGCGAACCCGGTTGGGTGGTTCCTATAAGGGAAGGAGTGCAGAGCAATAGGGGGAGGAGAGCCAGGAGGGAGGGAGTTGGGAACTTCCTCTCTGGGAAAGGAACCAAAGAGGGTCTTGCAGGAGGTGTCTAACGTGGGATTGTCCCTGAGGGGAGAGGGCAGTTAAAAAATGGAGACTCCTAAAGCAGGCTTGGGATCAGAGAGAAACTCCAGGGAAACGCCCTGAGGGTTAACAGCTTGTGGAAAGTTGGGCCTCCAGGGAGAAAGCCCTGGGCGGCCACGCTCAGCGATCGAGTGAAGAACTCTGCAGAGCCTCGGAGGTGAGCGAAGAATCTGTGGAAGACTGAGCTGAGGATTTTCATTCCTCTCTTTTGAGTTTGCACTTTGTGACCCCAGAAGGGGTGAGACTCGGTGTGGCCTGGCTGGAGGACTAATCACTACAGAGCACTGAGGTTTGGAGGAGGAAGGTGAGGCAGTGCTGCTACAGTGCTGGGGCTTGCCATGAGGAGATGCTCCAGGATGGTGAGTTTATGCAAGAATGTTTTGTTGAAACGTTTTTGATCAGTGCTGGTTAGACCAGAGCTACTCAATTTTGGAAGCCTCGGGGGTCACGATACTCACAGCACATGCCAAAGGCCGCAACTTAAGTGTGGTTGCATATATACAAAGATTAAGGCAAGACTACACAACACGCAGGCCCCATTTAAGTCCGTTCTGTTGATATTAATAAAATGCAATATTTATTCGATTTCCACCATAGGACAGCCCTTTTAATGAGCAATGACAGTCCAGGAATTTAACGACAAAAATGCGTATCAACAGAAGACCATTATATTGACTCCTCTTTTGTTTTGGTTCCCACCCACAGGCCGCGTAAATCCAAACTGCACCGCGGGCCGCGTGTAGAGTAGGTGATGGATTGATCAATGACGTAGTGCAGTAGTAGCACTGCTGCTGTGTCTCAGATGCTGTGCAGCTAGCGTGGACTGCAGATGTCAGTGGGGAGTGGGGTGCTGTGCTAATGCAGAGCTAATATAAGCAACAGGGGGCTGCTCACAGTATACTAAGAATGGAAGGGCACTCACCCGGTTTGTGGAAGAAAAATACATCACCATCACCGATCTGCAACAATTTATTTAAAAATGGGAACAGAAAAGTTTGGCTGCAGAGATTGCAATACGGCGCAAAAGTACAAAACACATCTCAGATACTCTCTCTAATTAAACGGAATTCAAATGTACGATGCCATCATTAACACCTTGATATTGGTAGTCTCGGAGCATCCACTGCTGGCAATGGACATTTGCATTGAGAATATCTGACTGGTGGCAAAAAGATAAACTGTTCTGAAAAGTGGCACTCATTTGGATGCACAGAGACACTGAGTCCTGTTCTCCATGCAGTGCATGTACAACCTCTCCATTAATGGCCGCATTGCACACACACACATCCAAGGGACAATGAAGCCCATTGTCCATACATTGGCAAACTGGAGCGAGAGATTCAACAGGACTGCTTTTCCAGTTCTGTCAAATCATGCCTCAAGGAACTTGGTGTAAATGCACTAAAAGCACCACATGCTACTGTGGTCACCGGAGGGATCTTCTGATTTAGGAAGGACAGGTGTTTGCTCTTCTAATGTAATGGCAAGAACAGCTCTTACTGAGAGAAAGTTCTCTTGCTGACGGGTGTTGTGTGTCTGTGGAGGAGCATGTGACAAACTAGCTCTGAATCAAGCATTACCCGTCTGCCAAACAGGAAGTAGGGAAAAGATCAAGAGAAATGAAAGCCAATAAAATGAAGCAATTGACATTCTGTCTCCTGAAAGAATGTCTGCATAACTCTGTGCTGGGGCACTGCTATAGAGCAGGAAAATGGCTCTTTCAAAAGAGGACTGTATGGTAAAGGCTCGACCCTGTGCAATTCTGACTCCAGCTGAGCAGTACTTATAGATGATCTGTGTCAGTACATGTTACTCTGTGCAAGGGTTGCAGATTCAGCTCTTAAGAGCCCAAATCAGACTGGGTCCATGCATACTGGGGAGTATGCTCCTGTTCCTTGGGAGAAAGGAAGGCGGGGAGTGGGGGACACCCAGGTGCAGTTACCAAATGGGGTGCAAAAGGAAGCGCACTAGCTCACAGTGTATCGAAGGCAGGAGACAATAACCATGTGGGAGCACAAACAGTTCTTCCTTTCTACAAAGCCCATGGGTTACCAGGCAGAAGTGTCCAGGAGCAATACTGCTTCTCCCACACTAGCCGAATAGACTGTGACTGTGACTGGCAGCAAGTATTCTACATGCTAGACGACTGAAGGAAAGCAGAAGCTCCGTTCAAGAGCTTTCCTTAGTTTTCTTACCATTGAACACTTGGCTGAAATGTTTTGCCTTTTTCTCCACCTGTGGAGTCTCTCCATTATGCCAAAAAAGTCCCGTTTCCTCCCTCTTTGCCAGACTCGGGAAGCTTGCGTAGCTGGTGAGAGTATACTGAATAGCGTTCCCTTCTGTCCCCGGGGGAAGGAGTGGGTGGGGTATATCCCTGTCAGCACGGAGGACACCATAATATCGCTGAAGAGGTTTTCAGACTGCTTTTTCATGTATTCATTAGTGCTGTGCTGAGGCTGAAATCCAGCAAAATTTGCTGCAATGGTTATAATCTGTACTGAATTTGTCCCTCAAGTCTGGGACTGGAAAGTGTAAAATGTTAGCATGTCTCATCCGTCCTTTCCCAGCGTGGCTCGCAGCAGAACAGGTATGATCAGAGGATTAATTGGCAGGACCAGTGTTAAATGGGTCTTCTTCTCGGATATGAAATGGAGGCAGTTTGGCACAGGTATGAATCACAGGCTTTACCCCTCAGGCAGGGAGACGGGGATTCCTCTGCTTGTTCACAGCATTCATTAGCAGCTGCACATAGGATGTCAACAGGTCATCCATTTTGTAACCCTGCAGGGGAGAAAAATGTTAACCTAGTCTCGTGAAAAGGACTCAGAAGGTGCCAGCTGGCAACAGTTGTTGTTCCCCAAGCTGTATCCACCTCCTCTGCCAGTTCCTAATGTCGTGCAGGCAGTTCTTTTCCAGGAGTCCCTCTGGTGTGTTCTCAGGTACCATAGTAGCGCTGTTGAAAGCATTGCTGCCTGCACTGTACACGGTCTCCAGTCTAGTGATCAAACCTGCTAGGTGTGAAGTGGCTCAGCAAACCATTGTAGGCTGCTACCTTGTGTTTCGGGTTCTCACCTTTCATCTGAAAGTCACTAGTCTGCATGTTTGCAAAGGTAACCTCCGAAGTACAAGCCCGTCTAAATCAATGCAGTGATGCCTGCCTGAGTCTTGCAGGCAGCCTGAAATGAGATCTGAGTGAAGTGGGGCTGCCCCATTCATTTAAATAGATCATTGCCGCTGAAATCAAATGACGGGCTCTCCACACGGCTAACCATTGTGCTCCTGATCAAAGCATGCCCGGAAAGGAAGATCGTATTTAGAACCCCATGAAATTCTTTTTATTTAT
>JANRFK010004149.1:165869652-165883062 GCA_030068395.1 Apalone spinifera
TTTTCCGCAAAAGCGGCTGATTTTGTGGAAAAACTTGCCAGTCTAGACACAGCCAGTGGGTGCGGAGGGGGAAACCTATCCCCCAGTGTAATTGTTATAAAGGCACAAATGACACCCTGTAGGACTATGTCCATTCACAAGTACAGGGCCAGGGAAAAGGCTCCGCCCTCGCTCCCCTGCACAGGTCAACTGCAGTACTAGCACCTCAAGAAGGGATGGGGCCACCAGCACCAGCCAATGGTGTTGAGCCTGAGGAGGGAGGGGGCCCACCACACCCCTTCCACAGGGCGGTGCAGCTGTCTTTCCTGCAGATGTTCCCTGCCACAGCAGCTGCAGCACAGCCGCTCCCCAGATCTTGGATTGGTCACCCAGGCCTGATACCTGTTGCTGTTCTCCGTCAGCTGTTTCATGATCTGACAATAGATCTCATCCCGCAGCACCTCCTCCTGGATGGCCGCCACAAATATCTGGTCAGTGAGCTCCACAGAGGACCGTGCCTGCTTTGAGGGGTAGTCGTCCATGAACTTCATGATGGGTGAAGGCACAGTTAAGGACACATAATCAGCAGAGATTTGGGGCAAATGTGGCCATGGTGCTGGGCACTGCTTAGTTGCGTGTCAAGCAATAGACCCCCAATCTTACTCGGCGGCTGTGCTGCCCACTGGGAGCTACCCCTTCTCTTCTCAGTAGAGCCACCATCAAGTTAGGAGCTGTGCCTGCTTGTCCCCCATCAACAACTGTACATGAATCTGTCACCCTCTGCACCAGAGTATTCCACACCGGTTCTTTGGGGTATTGGTGAGAGGAACCCTGTTTTGTTCCTTGTACCTTCTCCACAGTCACAGCCATCTCAACTGCGTCACTCCCCTGGCTCTAGCTGCCTGGCCCTCAAAGGAGGGCACACGGCAGTTCAGAAGCTCTGGGTTCAGGCAGGAATCCACCCCCTTTTTCACTGGAACTGCTGGTCAAATGTCTCTGCATCCTGGCAGGAGCTTTGCTGGATACACCCTGGCTGGATGGACCCTGGGACGTACCACACATGGGGGGGCCACCCTGGGGCTGCGGAGCCTTTGAGCAGAATTGAACAGCTTTTCCCTTTGCAGGAAAACTGAGGCTCTCTTAAGTCCAGGCGCACTACGTACCTACTGCCTGTTTACAATGGTTAAGGGATCACTGCCCGCAGCTTTTCCATCGCTCCGCCCCCGCTGGAAGGATATCAATGAAAGCCTGGCAAGCGAGGTCCTGAAGTTCTGGATCTGCACAGACCTTCTTCAATAAGGGCTGCTTCAGGGGTTCCTTGGAGTGTGCCCACAGCTGGCTGCGCCCATGGGATTTGTGGAGGACAGCCTTGCTGAGGGACTCCTTTTCGGGAACCCTGCATGGAAACAGAACTAATTCACTCTGACCTGGTCAGTCCGCAGTAACGTTAAACAAGAGGCCAACACGGGGAAGACTAATTTGGGACCACGTCCTAAGCCAGAGTCAGAGCTGGATTAGCATGTTGGGGGCCCCTTGTGCATGTGGGGGTGCCCTAGCACACCCAGTACTGAATCTCAGAGGCGTTTTTCATATTGATCACCCACCTCTGCGTGACTGTGTGTCCGGCCACACACGGCTCCCTCAGCCCCCTGTTGTTCTCTCGTGTATGCCTGTGCGGGTTCTCCAGTGTCCACAGGGAGCAGAAATGTCATCGTGATCAGCGGAAACTCCCCAGGGATTTATCCCCTTCCTCATTCGATAGCCATGTCTCCAGGACACCCCACTTCACCAGGCTCTGTGTGTGGCCTTGGTCTCAGCTCAGCAAGTTCCACAGCCAACAGCTACCCAATTGGTTCTGCCAAAGCCTTTCCCCTGCACCCACCCTGCCACCTGCGCCAACTCCTTGCAACAGCCTTGCCCCAGAGTGAGCACTTGGCCCCTGGGATGCTGCAGTCACCTGCTTTCCCCCCTCTGCTCCCACTGACATGCTAGTCTAGTGCCTGGTCACCAGCACCTCGCCCCATGCTTGTGTCCCTTCCCTCGGGTGAGCTCCCCAGCCAGGAGGGGCTATTCTCGCCCGCCAGTCTGAGCTGCTGCCTCTTCTTCTGCTCCCCGTATAGAATCCCGGGGCTGGCGGAGCCCTCGGGGGGTCAGTGAGCCCAGCCCCCGCCCAGAGCAGGGAATTCTTTGACATTCGGTGACTCCGTTCCTCTGCTCCTGAGACTAACTCCAGTGTCTTTAGCTGCTCCTAGCACAGTGGCCCCCAGTAGTCACAGAGCCACTTGCAGCTCCTCTGGCTCCAGCCACGGGGCCAGTTGCTAGAGGCCAGCCCTAGACAGCTGCAGCTACCAGCCACAGGAGGGGTGGCAATTCCAAGGCTGAGCCTGCTTGAACCTTGCAAGGGCAGCACTAGGGACTCTAAATCCTCAGTGCTAGCCCCAGGCAGCTGCAGACTCTGCAGTTCGGTGCTCTCCTCTAGGTCATGGCTGTAAGTACCGGAGCAGGGCCCCCAGTTCCCACGCACCCTCTACTAGCACCGGCATGCAGAAAGTGCCACCTGAATGATTGTGAAGGCTGAGGCGCCAGGAGGTTCCCATCCCTGAGCAGTTGATCTACAACGAGTGGAGTTACTCCATGTCTAACCCATTCTGCCCAAAGCCTGCTGAAGTGAGAGCCTTTTCATAGCAGCAAAGGACCCGTCTGGACTCTAGGAGCAAAGGGGATTCGATGCTGCACTGGTTTGTTATTGTCACAGGAGGGCCTCATGTTACCTAGTGAATAATCAACACCTCCTGCAGCACTTAACTTTTTCTGAGCGGCCTCCTGCCTGGTTACGAAAAGCAAACCTGCTTCGTGTGCACAGCCTGGGAGAAGCAGAAATTGGCTTGTACTGTCCAGACGTGTGAATATTAGATCAACCTGCACAGTAAAAGCCAATTCCTGCTTCCTCCTGCGTGCCTGCTTTGTAGCGAAAGCTGCCCAGGCCCTCTAGCCAAGCCTCTCCTCCTCTACTTGTCCTTTCCCCCTCTCCTGGTGGGGGGCTACACACCTCCCTTGCGAGGCTTCAGACAGGTGCACTGTCCTCTCAGTCCACCCAATTCCTTCTTTGGGGACCACCCGCACCCCTAATCCAGTTGGGAAGGCTTTGGAGGGAGAGATCTGGGACAAAAGCAAAGCTTCCTTACTCCTAGGGGATACATGTTGATGTTCCCCATTCAGGGTGTCACCCCCTTCTAGCAGCCAGGCATGCTGCTGTATAGGAAACTCGCCTTCCCTGCCCGGTTGCTAGCTGCTAGGGAATGCTGGGAAATACAGTCCTTCTATGCTCCTGGGCCTGCTCTCGAGGCAGGGAGCTAGCCAAGGAATCGGCTCTCAGCTCCTATCATGCTCTGCAGGCTCTCTCTGCACAGCGCAGCAGGAAGGAAGCGAGTCATATGGGCCCGGTGCCATGAAGCCATTTGCACCATGGGAAATCCGCTCCTGGGGAGAGTGGTGACTAGTACTGCAGATGGGGCTGCCGGGGTCTGGGATTGCACGTCCGCGTAGATCTCAGCAGAGGGAAGGCACAGAAGAGATGAGAGATTTGAAAAACTATTTTTCCTCTCTCTGCTGGGACCTGAGAGGAGACTGTGTGTCCTAGTTCTCTGCTCATTATATGGCAGTTCTGGGCTAGGAATACTGCTGTGTGGAAGGAAGAGAGTCACAGTTCACACCAGCCTCATCTGGCCTTTGGAACCCCGTCGACAGGAGAAACTGGAAGTTCCTGGGTTAGACTCTCCACCAGTGTTCCTTGCGGGGCCCTGAGACTCTGCCTGGGCAGAGCTGATCAATCACTTGTGAAGCTGCGCTGCCCCGCAGCTTAGAGGGAACACTGCTCTCCACCCAGCGGGACTCACTCCACTGTCCACTTCATTACACTCAGCAGTGTGATCCGCCATGGGACTCGCCGCTACCTCCAGGGTAAGCTGCAGGGTAGTTTTCATTCAGCCAGACATGCACCTGTTCTCCAGAGGCCTGCCTGGAAAGGTCTCACCAGGCACGGGCAGCTTTACCTGAAGTGCTCATAAGAAAACTCCTCCAGCGTGTAGGGCTTGACCTTTACTTCCTCTTCCTCCACCTCCTCCGTGCGGGAAGTCAGGGATGCCAACCTCCTCTGGTCTGGTGACATCATCAGCAGGCTCTGGAAATACACAGCACATGCCCACTACGCCAGGGCTCTGAGCAAACCGACACGATTGCCATTGGCTACACACAAACAGCACTGCACAATTATTTGCCACTGCAACAGTGTGAGGAATCTGGGACACACACACACACACACACACAGAGCGCTGGAGTCAGTCTTAACTAATGCCAGCCCAGCACGCATCCACCATCCACCTCCTTTTAGTCTGACTGGTCTTTCAGTGTGTCCCTGGGATGGGGAGTCCGGCTTTGCGGATGGCAGAGCAGGTTAAATTAGGTTAATTAACCTAATAGGCAGCATCTGGTAGGGAGCCAGACAAGGAGTGAAAGGCTGAGAAGGAACAGGTGGGCTGGGCATAAAGCCAGAAAATGGGGAGCGGAAAGGGGCTGCAGTGGAAGTCTGTGCTCACTCCCTCCCTCCCTCAGAGAAGGGAGCATATGCCCAGGGCCAAACTAAGACATGCTGAGGCCCTAAGATATGCCAGGTTTAAAAGGCCCCATAGTATTGCCAAAAACGTGCATAATTCTAACAGTAAGGACAATGAAATAGAAACAGTAAAGTTTTATATTTGCATATATACTGGTACACAGGCGAGCCTGCAACTGAAAACTAGTCATTTTTTTTTGTATTTAGAGGCCCCTCATAATCTAAGGCCCTAAGTTGTAGTTTACCTAGCTTGTGCATAAATTCAGTGTGACTGGGGCTATGGAGTTAAGCAATCCATGGGGGGGGAGGGGAGGAGACAAGGGACATAGCAACAGGGCCTGGGAAAAAGCAGACCATAGTTGCTAGACAAGTTTCTGGGGTCGTTTACCTGCCCCTGGGGAAGTGGCACAGACTGGGCAGTGGAGTAGGAACCTGCCTGGGATGTTGTCCACTCCCAGAGTGCTAGCCTGGAAGGGGAGGACCTTATTAACGTGTCTGCAGGGCCGCACCACAAAGAGCAAGCCATGCAGAGAGAGCACCCTGAGTTGCCGAGGAGGAGGTGGCAGAGGGTGTTGGACCTGGCAGGAGTCACTCCCCAGATTAGCCAGGAGAAGTGTCCTAGCAGTAAGTGTGCCCCACAACAGTCCCATGTAGTGCAGTTGTACAGCACCAAACACAGCAGCTCTCTCCATCGGGGACCGGCAGAATTAATCACCGGGAAGATGGCAGTTAGGATAAGACTCCTGTTCGGTGCAGGGTGGGAGTGTTCCTTTAAAACAACAGCCTGAGATGAGAGCGGTTTGTTTTCTCTTCGGTTTTGCATTTCATTCTAACTCATTTGTTGCTCTTCTGAAAGGCTTCAACCTGATCTAGGCTGGGAGGACCACTCCTGTTTCAATCGGCAGTCGCATTCAGTACGGTTTTGTCAATCAACCTCAGGAGTGTAGGCCTGGAGCCCATCCAGTTAGTGGCTGTGGCCCCATCCCTTACCAGAATCTGGCTGGCTGGCTTTGCAATGGATGGGATGACATAGATTGCTTCTAACGACACGGCCCCCGTCTTGGCCGTCCTTTCATTCTGAGCATAGACCCAGGCACCACGATTTGCTTCCAGCTCTTTGTCCTGGGTCAGAATCAGCAAGTCCCCCTTCTTGAAGACCAGAATGGCAGGGTCCCCTGGAATCACAGAGCACAACACCATAAAGAGCAAGCCATGCAGAGAGAGCACCCTGAGTTTAGGCTCTCCTGTGCCAGGAGAACACGCCGGGGATTTCAGCTATAAAGGCAAGGACGTGAGTTTGCAAGGCCTGTTATCAGCTGACGGTGATTTGTGTGACAGTGGCTGATCACAGAATAGCACTTCGGAGCAGTCACTGACAGGCCCCCAGAGCTCAATAGCAAAACGTACGCTGATTGGGATGGGAGTAGAACAGGTTGCTGGGACTGGCAGTGATGCAGGGGAAAGAGCTCATGAATGAGGACTGTGGCTTTTGTGTCTAGCCCTTTTGCCCCCTCGGCCAGTGGTACTGCACAGCCTTCTCCATCCCTTGTGGAGTCTTACAGAGCATGTCCTCAGAGCCAGGCTCCCCCTGTCCAGGCAGGCAGGGCTCCTGCGCGCGGCAGCAGGGAAGGAAGGTTGATTTGTGTGCGGGAGGCTTGAACCCTGGCGCCTGACATGCTCGGTTGTTGCAGGGTTCATTGCTGACTCTTCCTGAAGTTTCTATCTCCCTGAGCTTTTCGGCTTCTCTTTTAGCTCTAGGTTGTCCCCAGACTTCTCCCTGCCCAAGAGAAGGGTTGTCAGACTTACCTTGCTGCTTGCTCTCCTGCATGGCCACAGCATACTGGGACCTCTTCTTGAGTCCTTCCAGAAACAGGACCACTAGCTCAGCGATGACAACGCTGTGGACAGAGGACAGGACAAACTCCTCTGCCCGCAGGGTGATGAGCGTGCAGCTCTGCCCGAAAGACTTCACTGCCCTGCGGAACCAGAGTAGCTCATTACCGGAACATCTGCAAACCTCGTATCACCTTTGTGCTGCATCCTCATGCAGCCCTGGATGTCTGGGAACACCGAGCACACGTTAGCACTAACAGGAGTTCGGAGCTCCTGCCCTGACTTCTCAGAAGCAGGGGAGCAAAACTCTGGCTCCATATGTGGAGAGCATGTTGCCCATGTTCCTCCACAAAATTACCTCATTGTGGGCACTCAGGAGCCTGGGAATTAATTCAACATAAGGTTTCCTGCCCCTCAGGCCTGACCCGGGAGTCTGAGCTTTCCCTTGACTGACTGGGTAAATCCAGTCACTAGTTTCATTCATTTGGAAGGTCTCTAGAAGTGTCCAAGGACCAAGACCCAGAACAGCCACCTTTCCTGGGGAGGTGAAAGGAAGTGAATCTCCATCCTCCATGGAGAGACCTTGGCAGAGTCTAGGCTGAGATGCAGTTGCTTTCTCAGGACCGAGGTGACTAACCTGTTGGTGTGTATTCCAGTGATTTCCGGGAAGGACAGATCAAGGAGCCTCTTTTCTGACTCTTCTAGGAAGCAGATCCCTTTCCAGTTAATGGCCACTATGAAGTGGTTCTTGGGCAGACTGGGCCCTGAAAAGGCAGAGATAGGCCATTGTAGATAGCGTTCAGCCCCTTTCCGCCTCTCTTTATCCCACTTCCCTCCCTTCCCTTCCCCCTCACTGCTGTTGTTACCTGAAAATTTGGTGACTTCAAAGAACCTAGAAAAGAGCAAAGGCCACTGAAAACGGGCAAAATCCACTAGCTGTTCCTTCACAGTCTGAGGGGGGAGCCGGTCCTGGGTGTACGGGGCCTACAACACAAATAAGGCCTTGGCTTCCGGTACACAGCTCCAGCGTACACATACTGAAGGGATCCATCCAAGGACACACAAAGAGCAGGGCCAAGATGGCAGGGTGCAGAGAGCCCTCAACTCCCTGGTCTTCTCAGCACTTTGCAGGTTTGGGCCCAGTTTCACCTGTAAAACCTCAAGCCACAGTCAGTCTCCATGGACCTGGGCTGTCCCATTCATACACCCCCTAATGCCACAGGCAGCTATGGGGATTCTAAGCTCCCCTGCTCTGGGAGCTGATCTCCTGAGGTGTGGAGGGGAGTTAACACACAAATGTTCTGCAGAGCCCATCTCCCCGAGACAACATCGAGCGCAATGGGCAGCATAAACACACCTCAGCCTTTGGCATCTGCCCCACTCAGTCGCCACAGCAGCCAGCGAAGACCATGTAAGAAACCCCTATGAGTGGCTACAGAAATACACTGTGCCACCTT
This sequence comes from Apalone spinifera, assembly GCA_030068395.1. NCBI lineage: Eukaryota > Metazoa > Chordata > Testudines > Trionychidae > Apalone > Apalone spinifera. The sequence continues at coordinate 165,877,534 of JANRFK010004149.1, forward strand.
TTTCTGCCCCCATAGGAGACAGCCTGACCTCTTCTCCAGCTCATCCCTAATGAGCCAGGCAGGGTGCAGGCACTGAGATGTTTCTCACTGCTCTCTGACAACCCCCCAGGCACCAGCTCCCTGGGACGTCTCTCCCCAATGGGCATGTTATCAATGGATTTAATTAAGGGCAGAAGTAGAAGCTGGAGCTTAACAGCAAGTCTTGGAGACCCAGATGAATTCACAGCACTCGGCGAGGTGCGTACCTTGGCGTGTGCGTAGGTTATGAGGCTCACCCACTTCTCCTGGGGCTTTGACTTCAGCAGCTTTGCTGGGATGCAGTCCTGGAGTATCTTCTGGACCAGCTCGTTGCGGATGAAATCCCCAAACTGAATGTAGCAATATTTTGCTCCTACCTCCACCAAATCCTCCTCCTGCAACAATGCAGCTGGTTAAATGAAGCCTGGAAACTCACCGCTGGGTCCTACCATCCCCTGAGCGCCACTTACAGAAGGTGCTGTACAGGAAATGGGTGTTATTATCATCCAGGATTACCCAGGCTAGAGCTGGTAGAGCAACAGTCGTTGCTTAGCCCTCAGCATGGCTGTCCTAGGCAGCAACCCAGCAGGCACAGAGATGACCTAGGATACAGTCACAGTGCCAAGCGGGATAATCAGCTGGATAGAACCCAAGTGGCTCTGAACACGTCTGTAGCCTCCAGCATGCGCTGGCAGATGCAGCTGACCTTACATCATACTCTGGCTGGGCTCCGGGCAGCGTCATTTGCCCAGTGGGAGGGTGGTTGGACAAACCTACATCAGCCTATCCCCCTTTGCTAATCCCCTTTGGAATCTCCTGGGTTCTCCTGCTCCCACGCAGACGGCAGTCGGGAACCCCACCTTGTCACAGTGGTATTCTCCGAACCGGACCCCACGAATGATCTGGTGGTAAATGAGCTCCGTGCTCACTGGATCCTCCTTTGAATTGTGCCAGGGCGTGAAGATCTCCTTCCGGAAATAGAGGCGCCATGGGGCATTGCGTTCGTGGGCACCCTGCTCCTTCACCAGTTGCTCACACTGGGAGATGGCATCCATGACATGATCCCGGCCACTACCCAGTGACCAAACCTAAGAGCAGAGGGATAGACCGTTTCAGGGACAGGCCTGATTTGTAATTTAGTGAGCGACAATAGACTACAACGGCCCTGCCTACTAGCCACAAAGAGGTCCCAGACCCATCAGTGCATGTGGTGGGCTAATTTAGAGGGGCCATGGACAGGGCTAGGCAAGTTATGCACTGGTAAGTCAGTGTAAACTTACATACCAGGCAGCAGAAGGGCAGGACTGTCTGGAAAAACAGCCAGGAAAGTGAAGGTCCAGGAGCCATGCACATTTCCCCCCTTACCTGCATGCGCATTGGCAGTATATCTGACGCACCCGTGTCACTTCTGAGTTCAACTCGCTGAGTTTAAACCAACTCTGAGCATTCAGACCCCCTGCTGCTGGGGAGACTGGAGCTCTGCCTTGCATAGGGCTGAGGAGTACAGTCAGCAGAGCGAGAGGGGAACTTCTACGATGGAAAACGAGAATGCCTGGGCACGGTAAGTGCCCACCCACAGATGGAAGGGAACTGTCGGCGGCAGGAAGGGACAGAAAGCAAGGGGAGTAGAGCCAGTGCTGTCAGGGAGTCCTCAGCCCAGCAGGCCAGATATTCGAGGGGATTTGCAGGTGGAGCTCGTAGAGGGATATTAGAGGCCACTACTGGGGAGGAGTTTGACAATTTCAGGGTGGATTTTAATACTTTACCTTGTCGTACACAGCAATGTAGAGTGAAAAACCAAAAGTATCCTTCAGCTTCATTTTATCAGCTATCAGCTGGCAGATCTCTTTGGCAATGGAGGCCGAATCTGCAGGGACTGTGATGCTTTGGCCATTCATCAGTGTGACGTTAAAGACAACGGGTTTCTTCTGCTTTGTTGCCTGTCAGCCAGAGAGAAACGAATGGGAGGAATCAGACAGAGCCCGCGTTCCCAAGGACAATGGAGAGTCATTGCAACTTAAGAGCTTTCTCTGCACCAAGCATGGTCACAATCACATTCACGATCTCAGCTCTTTAAGTGAAGTTATGTCTTCTCTAGAAATGCCGCTGTGGGTATTAGTGCAGATGCTCCCTACAGCAAGGGGAAAGGCTTTCCCCTCACTGTAGTTAATCCACCTCCCCAAGAGGCAGTACCTCATTTGACACATGAGTTCTTGGATTTGAGGATTGTAGCTGGGCTGACCTTTTAGTGTAGACCTGGCCTCAATCTGCAGGCTAATACAAAGGAAAAGAGTAAACACCAGCTTTCCACCCATCTTGCATCTTTAGCAAATTCAGCAGCAAGCAACTGGTCACCCACTTACGGACTGGACACAGTTATACAGCCATGTCCTGCTTTGCTAATCCAAATGGTAAGGAATGACTACAACGTGCACAGCTAGCGGCATCGCCAAACCAGGGTTGCTGTTTTCAGTTCCTGAACTTGGAAAGATCCGCCAGTGAAGACAAATAACCACAATGCAGCATGGACACACTGCTACATAACTGAGAACCCACTGAGGAGAGAGAAGCTACCTGTAGCTCCAGCCAGCTGGGAGGTTCAGCCCGTGCCCCATTGATATAGGTGCGTTTCAGCCGTTCAGCACAATATGGCGCATAGCCTGTGGGCCCACTGCGGATGAAGTTCAGCAGGTACTGGATGTACAAAGCATAGGAGACAGTTAGGAAATGCAGATGTTCCTAAAGAACTAGAGACTCACAGGGGCCAGTAGATCGGATCGGCCTGATCCTGTAATAGCTATTCCAAACCCCACTTGCCAACGTATTGTGCTGCTTTTCCTGGCATTTTCTAACCAAACTAAACCACCCATTAAGATTTCTGTGTGGAAATGAATCTTCAACTCCTGCAGGGCTCACACAAGCCTGTCAGGTAAGTGAGGTTCAAGGAATTTTGCACTAGAGCTGTTTGCAGTGATATGTAGAACCTCTCAGCAGGGAGTACGGTGTGTGAGGAACTGCTGGCTGTATTTATGATTGCAAATGCACATGCCTGCCTGGGCACTGCATGACACCAAGGGCATCCTTTGTCCATGCCGTCAGACTGTGCAGAGTCGCAGTAACTGCACATGCAAACACAGGGGTGCAAACTACACATGAACCATCAGCTCAGGACTCTCCCTGGAAATTTGGCCAGCTATCTGAATCCACAGGCCAAAGCTCATGCTTTAGGGAGCAAAGTGCTCTTCTCCCTGTAAATCAGGACGGGGAGGTCCTATTTCCACCACTGGGAAAGAAGTGGGGGTGAGAGCAGAGTCGGGCCCCACCAAGTTGAACGGAACGACAGCAGAGATGCATGCAACTTGTCTACTCCACACATGCCGCTTGAGCGGGGCCCTTGGCTTGGCAGGGGAAGTGCCGGGAGAAGGGAGGAACATGTGCAGAATAATCTCTGGGGAGGGAGTTGCTGCTGAATTTTACTCTTAACTATTCCCTTCCCACCAAACTACAGATGCCTGTAATATACACAGTACAGGCCCAATCCTCAGCAAGTGTAAACTGGTGTAGTACTGAAGCAACATGGAGCAATTCAAATGAAGTCAGAACACTGAAGTCAATGTAGCAGCCAAGGTTCTGGCTCCTGTATTTAGGTCTGGGGGCTTGTCTCCGCTTACTGGGAGATCTACGCTGCAGGCATCGATCTCCTGGGGTTCTATTTAGCGGGTCTAGTAAGGACCCACTATATCGACCACTGATTGCGCCCCCATCGACTCGATTCCGGTGCTCCACTGGGCCATAAGGGAAGTCAGCTAGTGAGTTGCTCCTGTCACCCCCCTGCAGTAGGGATGCTGCGGACAGTCGGCTTAATTACCACTCCAGCTATGCTATTCCTGTAGCTGGAGTTGCGTATCTTAGGTCGACTTTCTCCCCCACTGTAGACCTGGCCTGAAGGAGGGCGCAGGGTACAGTACCAGATACTGTGTTCTGATTTGTCCACTGGAGTAATGATGGGGGGGAGTTTCTGCATCAACAGTACATCAGCTACATTAGCAACCAAAAGTTAATTCTACATACTGGTGCCAAATACAACAAAGAAGCCCCCAGACCGGGTTAGGCCTGATCCAGGAAACGAGGGCACGATACCTTCACAAACTTGTCTGAGGGAGGGAAGCAGCCCAGGCAAAGCGAGAGGAGGATCCAGCCTCGAGCTCGGCTGCTCTTGTTGTTGTTTGCAGAGAGCTGCTTGCAGATCTGGCAGTAAATCTCATCTCTGCAACAAGACACATGCAGTCAGGAGGACTGTGCCTGTCTGATCACACTGTCAGAGAGACTGATGGACTTTGTGCTGTCAACCCGTGGCTGGATGGATCCCACCAGCATTCAGAATGACCATTTCAGCCCTTTAAAGCTACCTCTGTCATAGCTCGGTAAATGTACATGTTGTATTTACTTCCCTTTCCACAGTGCTCAGCAGCGCAATATCCAGGCACCATGGCCTCATTCAGGAATCCAGTGTCAGAGGTTGGAGGGAGGGGGGGGAAACTGAGGCACAGAGAGTGACTGACTTACCCAAAGTCACACAGGAAGCCAGGACTGAATCTCAGCCCAGTGCCTTCTGCACAAGGTGTTGATCCTACAGTGGCATGGCCTCAGGGATGTTGTATGTCCAGTTCAGTCCGACTGTGACCAAAGGCTGATACAACTGTTTGTTTTTTTATGTGAAATGAGTCTCAGAGTTTCTGTCCAGCTTGCAGGGGGAAAGCACCCCACTGCATATAGAAATGTCAGGCATGAAGGATTTTACTACTGGGAACAGAGGCTTGGGGAAAAGCATAGACATATTTTGAAGGCCTCTGTATAAACAAGCAGGATAATTGTGACGTTAGTATCAAGAAAGAGCACAAGGGAGAGAGTCTAGTAGCTGAGCTTTTAAAATAGAAGCTTGCAAAGAAACCACAGCTAATGGTGGAATTAACTAGTGTGAATGTGAAAAGGCAAGCTACCTAGCAAGAGCATAGGAGCATGTGCTATAAAGTCTTAAACAAAAATCCATTAGGGAAAGAGAAGCACCAATGAAAATGTCTCTTAAAATAACTTAGTTCCCTGGGCAGAAATGCGGACACAGAACACAGGACAGAGGAGGTCTGCCTAACCAGCCAGAGCAAGGGCACAGCTACATGAAACAAGGACGGCTGGGGCTGATTTTCAGCTATCAGAAACTGCAAAAGCTCCACTGGTGACAGTTTATATCAGATAGACAGCCCAGACCAAGCCAGGGGGAAGAATCATAGAAACTATGGAAACATAGGGGTGAACATGGTCTTGTGCAGTCGTTAGTCCCGCCCCACTGAGGCAGGACCAAGTAAACCTCCAAGTGACAGGGATTCCACAACCTCACCTGGAAATCTAGTCCAGCACTTAATTGCCCTTTAGATGTTAGGAAAAACATTCTTGGCTGTGTCTAGACTGGCAAGTTTTTCCACAAAAGCAATTGCTTTTGTGGAAAAACTTGCC
>JANRFK010004149.1:165883162-165898663 GCA_030068395.1 Apalone spinifera
AAAACTTTTCCGTTAAAAGCATTTGCCGAAAATCATGCCAGTCTAGACGTAGCCTCTTGTGACAGGATGCTTGCCCTGCACTGGCCCTTTAAGGGCAAAAATGCAGCCTGAAGCGAGGGCTGCTAGTGAAGCCCCAGCTGAGGCAGTTCTGGCTAATGAGGGCCCAACTGGGGGCTATATAAAGAAAGGCTCCTGGAGGCAAAGGGAGGAAGAACACTCTTGCTCTGGCTAGATAGGCAGAGGGACCTGGCCGCATGGGAAGTAGGAGGGTTCCTGGAGGTACAGCAGGGCTGGGGAAGCTCCGGTCAAGCAAGCCCCCAGGCTGAAAGGCAAGAGGCTACTGGGGCTGCGAGGGGTAGCTGGGGTAAGCAAAGGCAGCAGGCCCACACCCCCTTGCCAGTGATGAGTGGCCATTACAGATGGCAGTTTGCCCGTGAGGCAGGGGCTAGGTGAAGACTGACAGGGGGTCAGTGAGGTAAGGAAACTGGGTGTTCCCTGGGAGGAGAACTGGGTGTGCCTTAGGAGGAGAGGACCCTGGAGTGTGCAGTTGGGTAAACATCTCCTTCTCTCCCCTCCCCCTGGAAGGGGGCACAGAGAGACTGGCATGGCCACTGCTGCGGGGCAGTGTCCTGAAGAGGACGCTGTAGTCAAAGAGTGAAATCGGTCTGGACTAGAGGGAGGAGCAGAACATGGGTAGGCATCCGGTGAAGCTAATTCCCAGGACTGCTGCCTGAAGGTGCCATGGTGGTGAGCCTGCCCCATGACAATTCTAATATAATTTAAATCCCCCTTGATGCTAATTATGTTAGTTACTACTTGGCCTACCTGTGATGGACATGGAGAACAGTTCTCTTTATAGCTGCCATTTACATATTTGCAGTTGCTGGCATGTTCCCCCTCGTCTCTAAACTCAACTCCCCCTATTCTCTCAACCTTTCCTCGTAGGTCAGATTTCCTACAGCTGTACAGTTCGGTTGCTCTCCTCTGGAGTCTGCAATTTGTCCAAATCTTTCTTAAAGATACCCCAATGGGCTGTCCAGCTGAGGCCTCACCAGTGCTGAGCAGAGCAGGACAGTTCCCTCCCATCTCGGATAACACACCCAAGAATTACGCTTTTTTTTCACAACAGCTTCTTGATTTATATCAGTTTGTGATCCACTATATGCCCCAGATCCTTTTCTAAAGTACTGCTGCCTAGCCAGTTATTCCCGTTTGTATTTGTACATTGAACTCTTTTTATTTCCTAAGTCTAATACTTTGCACTTTCCTTTACTGAACCTCGTTTGATTTCAGACCAGTTCTCCAATTTATCATGATCATTCTGAATTCCAATCCTAATCCTATCTCCCAAGATGCTTTCACCCACTCTAGTTTGCTGTTAAATTTTCTAAGTGTACTCTACTCCATTGTTCAAGTCATTAGTGAAAATAATGAATAGTCCCTATGGGACCCCACTAGATTCATCCTTCCAGTTGACAGTGAAAAAACTAGTTACTCTTTGAGCACTGGGTTTTTCAACCAGCTGTGGATCTTTTATAGTAATTTAATCTACATCATATTTCCCTACTTTACTTCTGAGACTGTCATGTGGTACTGAGTGAAAAGCCTATCTGAGACTGCTGTCTTGGGCCAGACTGTAATGCCTTTATGGTGATGGCTAGAAACAAGGGTTTCAGGTGCAGAGGTCAGGGAACCCAAACAGAGAGAACAGCTGGTGTGTATACTTTTGTGAAAGAGAGAACCTAAAAGTGGAGTTGTGAAACTGTGTAAGGTGGAGAGAAGTAACACAGACACAGATCTAACAAAAAATGGCAGGGCAGGCTATGAGGAAGGCAGTTCCAGCACACAGTGGTGAGAGACCCTCTTGGGAGTAGCTGGTTAGACTTCCCCAGAGATGAACTGAGCCCCAACTTCTCCGCTAATGCTGGGATTTGGAAAGAGCGCTGTGGGTGGTCGTGGCGGTGTGGAGACTGGCCTCTCAGGACAGGTGCGAGGCCCATACCTGATGGCAGGGCGCAGGATTGCATTGCCGATAACAAAGTGCACTTTTTCGAGGTTGGACATGGGTCTGTCTGAGATTGTGCTCTGCTCTTGGATTAGCTCCTCCCTACTGTTCAGCTGGCTCACCACCTGAAACAAAAAGGCAGATTTCTCAGGAGCTCTTCTGTGCCAGTCAGTTGCAGCTGACTCCAGGAATTGATATCTCGACTCTCTCCACAGCCAAAACATCCCCAGCATAGCCCAGTGACAGCTGAGCGCTGACCAAACCATCAGCTTTCCCATGTAAGTTCACCCCAATATCTACTGCTGCAGCATTACCCTCACCGACCAGCTGGCTATACTTGTGTGACCGTTGGCTCTGCTGTGCAATAGTGTGAATTCCCTGCTGCACTCAAGTTCCGTAGCGATGGGTATTCTTAAAACATCTAGCTAGATATAAAGGATCTATGTTCTCCATCTAGCTAGATATAAAGGATCTATGTTCTCCATCAACTAAGAGACTTAGTTAATAACACAGGTGAGGAGCCAGGTCCAGGAAGCTGCTCTTTCACCTTCAAACACACAAGCTTTTCCCTCTAGTGCAGCAGAGAGCAAATACCAGCCTGCAGGTCGGCTCTAGTTTTACCTGCACCTCTGCAGGTGCTTGCAGTTCCTGTTGGCCATGGATTACTGTTCTTAGCCAATGGCAGCTACAAGCACCCATACCTATGGAGACACAGGTAAATCTAGTAGTGGCGACCCGCTGGGGCTAACCCTTGCAAACCACCACCGTCTTATTGCCCACCCCTGCTCTCATGCCAATGCAGAGCTCCTCTAGCCGGTGTTAGCGGTAAGTTCAGTGAACCATGCAGTAGCAAGCAGCATCCTTTCCCCCTTCATGCACCCAAAGCCAATCGGGTACGCCATGGGATATGCTCAGGAGAGCTGTTGAGACGCTGGGCCTGGCCTAAGGACTGCCACCTGTAGGCATTCTCTTTCCAGGAATACTACCGACACCGAGCCTGAGCCTGAGCTATGGGAATGGGAAATAGAACCCAGGACTTTGTTAGTCAGGACAACACACAGTTATTGACTGTTTTTCATTTACTGAAAACTGGTAAATGGCAATTTTCAGTAACCCTAGCGATGCCCATTTGTTAGAAAAGTGGTAAGAAACTGGGTCATTTAAAACACTGCAAAAGGGAAACAATTTGGACATTTGCTGTTTTCAAGCCACTCTAAGGCCTGTCCTTGCTAGGGAGGGTAGGGAGCTCAGCCTGGAGTCTCCGGGCTGCCAGGATTAGAAGAGACTAAGGCATCTGTGAGGGCGTGTCTACACAGCAGGGATAACCTCAAAATAAGCTACGCAACTTGAGCTACGCTAATTGCATGGCTTATGTCAAAATGGCTTATTTCAGCTTTTGGCGCTGTCTACAGCAGTTATTTTGAAATAGAGCACTCTTCCCCCAATTTCCCTTACTCCTCGGACAATGAGGGTTTCAGGAGTTGAAGTAAGAAGCCCGTTATTTCGAAATAATGGGCTTGCTGTGTAGATGCACACTATGTTATTTCGGAATAATGTCAGTTATTCCGAAATAATGTTGCTGTGTAGACATAGCCTGAGAGAGAACTGGCAGAGGGATTGTCCTTTAGAGAAGTGGAAAAAAATCAGAACTTCAGTCTCCCCATGTAAGTACAATAGGGCCTGGGGACTGTCCAGGGGTGCATGCTAGGGAAAAAGTGGATGAGAACATGCAGTTTGTGCTCTGGAGGAATAGCCTAAGAAGGGGAAGGGCAAGACAGTAAGCCATGGAAGGCAGGACACTCAGTGTATTTGTACAGCCCCCAGCACAGTGGAGCCCTGAGGAAAGCCTTTAGGCACCCTACACAATACAACTCTTAACAACCTTGTGCAGAAGAGCTACACTTTGGCAGGGCTGGAGGAAGCAGTCCTGGCAGGAGATGAATGACTCAGTAGGGGCTGCGTGTGCATTTCAGTGGCAAGTAGCAGAGCAGGAGCCCCCTACATAGGGAACAGTGGGCCCTGGCGCTACCTGGGGAGGGAGTTCTTAGCCCAGGGGGCAGGCAGACCATGGTGCCTGTCAGCACAGGGAGGAGGCTGGCAAAGATACCTGGGGAAAGCTACTTTGGTGCCTCTTACCTTTCCTGTCAGCTTCGAGGAACGTTTCAGCTTCACAGAGGAGATTCCCTTGGAGACTCTGTTGTCCCTTCTGTAGTCTCCCTACAATAGACATGGCCATGACAGAAAATGAGTCCAATGCCCAAAGCACAGTGACTTAAGGAATGGCAAGCAGGGTCTGAAATGCTGATCTATGTGATGGAAATCCCCATTAACCAATGCATCCTCTCTACAGTACCAGGGCCTGCAGATGGAGAGCCTTTGGGCAGTGTTATATGGACATACTGAGCCAGACCCTTAGCTGGTGTCAATCGAATTCAATGGAACTTCAGTGACTTGTCTGAATACTGCATACAGATGAAGTTGCCTCATCTCAAAAAAGATATATTGGCATTGGAAAAGGTTCAGAAAAGGGCAACAGAAATGATGAGGTGTTTGGAATGGCTCACATGTGAAGAGAGATCAAAAAGACTTGGACTTTTCAGCTTAGAAAAGAGAAGACTAAGGGGGGATATGATAGAAGTCTATAAAATCATGACGGGTATGGAAGGGGTGAACAAGGAAAAGTTATTTACTTATTCCCACAATATAAGAACTAGGGGTCACCAAATTAAATTAATAGGCAGCAGGTTTAAACAAACAAAAGGAAGTTTTTCTTCACTCAGCGCAGAGTCAACCTGTGGAACTCCTTGCCAGAGGATGTGGTGAAGGCTAGAACTTTAACAGGGTTCAAAAAAAAAGCTAGATAGCCATCGATGGACCTAACCTCCATGAGGCCAGGATGGGGAGCAATGATTTTCCTAGCCTCTGTTTCTCTGGAAGTGGGTGACTGGGGGCGGGGGAAGGGGGATCACGTGCATATTACCTGTTGTGATACCTCCCTCTGGGGCATCTGGTATTGGCCAATGTTGGCAGACAGGATAGTGGGCTAGATGGACCTTTGATTTCACTCAGTATGGCCGTTCTTGTGTGCCAGCTGAGGACCAGTTTCATTCACTTTGCACTCTACTGGGTCTATTTTTGTTTTCTTTGCAAAGAAAAGTATTACAGGTTTTACCCCTCTAATCCAGTCCCCTTGGGACCTGACTGGTGCCGAATGAGAGAATTTATCAAACCACGGGAGGTCAATGTTGTCTAGCATCACCAATGCTTCCACTGCTTGCTGGGCTCTTAGAAGACATTTGGGGTAAATTAGAGCTAAATAACAGCACAGACCACTGAGAGCCAGGATGAGTGATTGTAAACAAACTTTATGGGACTGCTAGAAACTTGGCCACACCCATGAGAAGCGGACATCCAGCTAACCAAAATCATGCCAGACCAGAGTGTGCCGGACTAGAGAGATTCAGGCTGTAGTGTCCTGCGAGCGCAATAGTTATTTCAGTTAACTGTTCACACACAGGAATTCGGGTACAACAGCTAGCTCTGAAAATCCCATGTCACATTCTTGGGAGCAGCCATTCAAGGTGTAATTTTTCAGAAGTGTTAGTATTGGCCTAAATCTGCTGCCATAACTGACCCCACCAGAAGGCTGAGTTGTGAGAAAAGAGGAGCACCCCTGAGGCGAGCCTGCTGTGCCACAACGGGGGGCACCAGCAAGAAGCCAACCACCTGACAGGCCCTGCTGGGTGACCAGACAGGTGTTGGGCTCTCACTAAGCACTGCTAGCTGCGTGGCTTTGGCCATAGTTAAAGGCACAAGTCAGGATCCTCCAGGAACACAAAGAGAAAGCTATTGGCCACAGCCCTCACTTGTATCACTTGCAAGTCAGCTAACTGCTCAGACCCTGCTGAGGTGTGCCACAGAAAACCGGACAACGGGCAATTTCTTATGCAGCGAACACTCTCACAGCTGTTCCCATACTTTTCCTGTAGGTTGCTGGCATGGGCAACTCTAGAGCACCAACCCCCAGCAACCCCGAGACCACCTTCAAGTCAAGAGAGAAAAGACTTTTATCAGTGTCGGTTGTTCTCCACCTGCACTACCTCTGCGGATCCATACTGTCGGTGCCCTCCCAGAGGGCCTACATGACTCCTACAGGCAGGATCTCTGGAGACAGGCTCCAGATGGAGTAAAAAATTGCTTCCAGCTACAACCACTTGGGAAAAGAGACAATTACAACAACTAGTTCAAAGAACTCTAAGATGTTATTAAAACTGCCAGTAAACCTATCCTAAATGAGCTCTAAAGGCCGGGTCACTTGTCACGTGGTCAGTCATCTAGGAGTCTACGATGCTGAGACTCTTCCCTCTGCCATACTGAGCAGGGAGAGACATTAAGGAGCACTTGTAGGCTTTGTCGCTCCTGCATTTAGCACACACCCATAGCCCGCCTGGAACACTAAGTCAGCCTCACTGGAGGAAACTGCAGCCTGTTCTGCCAGCAGGGGTAAAAACATTCACGTACCAGTTGCAGGGATTAAGCACTCTGCCCCCGGCACTGGAGAACCTCAATCTGAGCCATTGTGAGCCATTATGAGAATAAAGGCGTCTCCCTCTTACCGGCTGTGGAGTGTTGTTGCCCATAAGCTGGATTTGGCTTTTCTTGCCAAGCGTGTCATAGATCTGGGTCATCACAGAGCTGCGCTTGCTGTTGGTGTTCTTAGCAAACATTACTGGCTCTGAGAGCTCGCCCATGAACCGCAGGATGATGTTCCACACAGCCAACGAAGCCTGGAATGCCAGGAGACAGATATGGGGTCAGACCGATACGGAGACACACAGGCACATACAGGTAGCTCTTCTGGCTTCCCTCATCCACTGCTCAGGCAGGCAAAGCCCTGTGCTCCAAATCATTCCCGTGGGAAGTTTTCATAGACCCTCAGGTCACAGGTGAGCAATATTCATGTGCCCCCAGTGCAGAAAGGACAGAGCGAGAAGCTGCATGTAGCTCTGGTGGGAATGTTAGGCCTGGCTGACGCTAAGACATTAGGCAGATATAACCACATCACTCAGCAATGGGACAAATCCACACCCCTGAGCGATGCTGTCAGACCAGCTAACCCTTGCTGTAGGCGGTTTTCCCACTGTCCGAGCTCCTGCTTCTCAAGGTGCAGTATCCAGGCCAGGGGGAGAGCCTCCCCGCCATCAGTGTAGGCAGTCTCTTCACTGACACGCAGCTGTGCTGCTGTCACTGTGCTGTAAGTCTAGGCAAGTCCTCACACTCGCTGTATTATTGCTAAAGCCTTCAGACAGCTGCTGTGGTGAGACAGCTTTTTGAATCTTGCGGGGGAGGGGAAGAGGGAAATATAGGATCGGGCTGGCGAGTGGGACAGGAACCTTAGCTGAGCCAGAGTCTGCACTTACTTAGGGGCTGGCAACCAGCATTCAACTTTCCCAAGAGCCCTGAGGACTCCAACCTGCCAGGCAGTGATGTCAAATCTGTTGCAGGACTGGGACCTTTGTTTTCTAAGACTGCTAAGTGAGAGAATCCCACAACGCCTCATCCCTCAGCAGCAGGAGCAGGGTGATGGGAAGGCAGGGACCTGTGCTCTCCCTCAACTTCACCTCAAAGACCAGAAGCTGGGCGAAGGGCGATCCTGAAGCCCCTTCCACCTCCCCTGAGCAGCAGAGGTCAGGACCACCCTAGAGACCCATCCTTTGGTACAGTGAATGGCAGGGCTCTCTCCCATGCAGCCAGCATTAGGCTGTGGGCAGTGCCTGCCAGTGGAAAGCAAAGACTCAGCCTGTAGGGAACATGGAACTTGCTAGTCCCACTGTAGGCCTCAGGAATGTCTCTTTGGTGCTGGAGTTTCCCCTGCTTGCAGCCCCTTCTCAGGGAATGACCAGCTTGTTGGAGGCAAGGAAAGGCAGGCCACGGAGCCAGCTTAGCAGGGGCACTGCAAGGAAGGAACATGGTACCAGGATATCATCCTTCTCGTCGTGGTAGAGCAGCGGGTGGCGCAACGGCTTCCGGATGTGCGTGTGTGTAGAGGATCCTTGAAAGTAAGTGGCAGCAAACTTTGGAAATGTGTACTTTGCCAGGTCATCAACCTCCTCTTCCAGCTCCACACTCATGGGAAGCATGTCCAGGTCTACCTCGTCCAGCATGCCTGCCTTTGCTTCCAGGTCCTGCACAGAAAGCAGACAAGCAGACAAGATCACCTTTCCTTTCTCCATGCATCCTGTATTTTTATTCCTCCCTCCCAGTTTTGCCAGAAAAAGCCCTTGGGATCCCAGCCAGATGGTTCTCAGTTAATATCAGGGCTACTTCCAGTAGAAGGTACCTGGACCTGCGCCTGTTCCACTGTAACCCATCACTTAGTGCATTCAGCCTGGGGTCTCAGCTAGCCTGGACACACTGTGGTGTCTGCTCATTGGGAAAGCTGAGCTCCGCCTCCTTATCTGATCCTTCCCTCTGGCCTCAGTCTGCCCTGACCTAGAAGGATTTATCTGCTCATTCTAATCAACCTGCTTCCTCCCACTCCATTCCACCTGACCACAGACCCCGCCTGCAACGCCCGAGACACTTTCCTGTTCCCTGTACTTCTCCCCCATTGCTAGAGACTCAGCTGTGCAGCAGTGTCATACGCGGTTCACTGCTGAAGCTGCCAGACCCTAAGATAATGGAGTTAAAGCAGGTGGGTGTCTCCAAAGAGCACACCCCACGTGTGCTTCATTCAGGCTGGTGACCGAAGGCAGTTGGGGCAGCTAATACTAGAGTCCTCCATCACTCACAGAATCCTGGATGCCATCCTCTGAAATGAAATCACTTTATCCTGGGCAATCGGCTGAATGGGGTACTTGGCAGCTGATTGATCCTGGCAGAGCAAATGCCAAAGGAGCCCAGGGGAGGGGATGTAAGGAAGCACGCTGGAAGAAGGATCTCCCAGCACTGAAGCCTCCCCAGGGGACTGCACTTCCTCAAGTCCTCCTGATGTTTTCTGGACTCTTGCAGAGATGAAGTTGGCTCTCTTACGGCTTGCTTAAGCCACTCTACCACCTCAGAGTAGACATCCTCTATGCAAGTGGGAGGGGTTCGTCCCTTGGCATAGCTAATCTGCTTCCCCAAAAGGTGGTAGCTTGGTTGGTGGAAGTGCCCTCTATATGAGGACTTGGGCTCGGCTTAACGACACCTCAGGGGTGTGGATTTTTCACACCTGAGACAGACGTAGTCAAACCAACCTAATTTTCCAGTGTAGACATCTTAGCTCTCTTTGCTCTGGATGGAAGTTTCCTCTCCAACCTCTCCCTGCAGCTGACAGCTCAAGGTGATATCCAGGAGCAGATACCACATCCTGCCAAATTTGTGTGCCTTGGAATGTAATTACCAAGTGGGAGAAGTTCCAAGGCATGTCTCCCAGTGCATGGATAATAGGCTGGCCTTTTATGGAACATCCCCCTCCACAACCTACGTATTGTGTGTAAAACAAGGTCTGCCCCCAGAAAAAATACTAATTCAGTCTTTCATAAAAGCTCCACAGTTCAGGATCGTTCTGCCTCACGCTTGTTTTCAAATTGCACAGGAAATGCATGCATGAAGTTAAAAGACTAACAAAAAAGTTACAAAAATTTAAAAAACAACGAATAGTCTAGCAGCACCTTAAAGACTAACAAAACATGTAGATGGTATCATGCGCTTTCCACTTTTTCGGATGAATGGAGTATTAAAAAACCAGTTCCAAAATAAATAGGGGATGGGGGAACTAGACTTTTAATACTCCATTCATCTGAAGAAGTGAGTTGTGCCCACAAAAGCTCATGATACCATCTACATGTTTGTTATTCTTTAAGGTGCTGCTAGACTATTAGTTATTTTTTAAGTTTCTCCAGTTACAGGCTAACTTGGCTACCCCTCTGAAGCTTTTGAACAAAAAAGCTGCAGGCCCTGAGAGCAGAACAGAGAGACTGATGCAGAATGAAGAGGCTGGCATGGGTTTGCTAGGGTCTGGCAGTGGAAAGGGACTGGCATTATGTGACCTCAGGAAGCACAGAACTCTCAAGCCACGTACAAGACTCAAGCTTATGCTAATTGAGCTACTAATGAGCTTCTGCAGGATGTCAAGTGCATGCAATCATGTGACTCAAGAGGGTCACTTAGCTCTTCTCTTCTGGTCTCTTTCATTGCTCCCATTTTCACCTTATAAAAGCTGGTTCTGCCAGATTTATCTTTAGTGCAACTTCAGCAAAGGCCAGGACATGACACTAGATATGGATCTGGCCCATCATGGCTTTGCTGCCCTTTACCTCGAATCCCAGAGGCGCCTGCCCTTCTTGGCCTCCAATCACAGTAGGCAGAAAACCAAACATTTTATCCACCATTTCCTGGTCGCTGATAGCATCATAAAGCGGTTGTTTGTCGGAGAGAGAATTGTGTTTCCTTTGCTCCTCCTCTCTCTCCAGGGTGGCCAGGTGCTCCTTTAAACAGACAAAAGGCACATTATGATTAACTGTGTCCATTTTTAGCCAGAATTAAGAGCTGGTCTAGACTAGGGACATTTGAACTACATGGATGCATTCAACCAGTGCAAACTCCTAATGCAGACATACTGCACCAGTGCAAAATGGTGCTTGTAGTGGTGAGTCACACCTCAGTAGTGCATCTGCACTGGAGATCTGGGCCCAAGAGCGACACAGCCCAGGTTGTAAAAAATAATTAAATTACATACTAGAAATGGGACATAAAGCCAAAATTGACAGTGGTGTGACTCTGAACCCCCTCACCCTGGCATAATTCAGGAGGCAGTGAATCATACCAAGCTAATACTGGAGTAAAGTGAAATCAGAATCAGGCCCCACATTTTTCTCCTCTCCAACGTCACAAAAAGTCACTTTTTTTTAGGTAGAAGGCTATAAAGGCGACAGGTTCCCATGTTTCCACCTCTTCCTCGAAATAGGTAACCAGCAATGCTTTTATAGGGGAGAGGGAAATAGTTTTAGATCCCAAATGACTAACAGATTACAGTGGGTGGATTATGGGATATTACAAAAGAAAATATCAGGAAGTCAGTTAACTGTCACTTACTGGTGTATAATAGACTGTAAGAAACTAAACCCGAGATTCCAAAAACTGGAAGCCTAAAGTTGTATGGAGTTGGCGCCTGGCTGGGGTGCTCATTTATGTTTTGCTTTAAATCTTAGCCCAACCAATGCCACTATGCAGGACAGCCGGGTCAACAGCTGCTACAGGGAAAGCACAGAATCCCAAACCCTTACACGAAGAATGTGGCTAAATATTTGGTGACAGGTTGGCATGGGCAATCTGGGCAAATGAGCCAGTACATTGCAGCAGACAGACTGGCACAAGCAATGTGGGGACGCATGCAGGCAGGTAAGCACGTGTGACCTGCTTGCACAGTTCCTACTCTGCATGAGCAAGCGGGGTCACAACAGAACTGCATGTTATGACTTTTTGAAACTCAAGCCCTATGAGTGTGCACATGTGGTTGGGCAAGCCTGTGTGTGTGCGTTTGATGGCATGAGGTGTCTGTGAACACTCACGAGAACTCTGCATTCCTCCCTCAAAATCCTGACACCTACCTTTTCTAGCTTCATGGCTTCTTGCTTTGCTCTCATTGGCCCGATGATAGGGATGAGGCGCATCTCCTCTTCTAAGCCTAGCCGTCTGGCTTCTAGTCTGTGCTGGTGCTGCAGGGAACAGTCATGTGCTATGATTGTTCTCCACCCTGCTTTACTGGCTGCAGTCTGCCATCAGCCAAGAAGCAGGGGTGGCTGCTAGCCCAAGATGTTAGTAATAGCAACTAGGGGCTGCTCAGTGGTACAGTGGGAATAGGGCCCAGATACAGGCGGCCCCCGACTTGTGACGCGATTGGTTCCCGGGGAAGCATTGCAAGTCAGGGGCATCGTAACTCAACCCCTCATTTACGATAGGTGCCATGTGCCATTGTAAATGTGGGCCGAGGATGCAAGTCGGGGTTTTTGGCCCCTTCCGCACTTACAAAAATGGTTGTAAGTACGGGGGGGGGGGTCATAACTTGGGCAGTCGAAAGTCAGGGGTTTCCTGTACACTAGCACCACTTGGATGTTAAAAAAATCTTTTCCAAGAACTTTTGCCTTTGGTATGCTCCAGTTTGAAAAGGGCAGATATTCAAAGGAGAAAATGTCCAGGATGTTAACTGGGGCTCCTCAACAAGCTCTCTCACTGTCTGCTGCAAGAGGCAAGGACTGAAGGTGCATTTACCTCCCTGCCCCCTTTACAAATTCTTGTAACGATGTTGCTGACAGTAAGAGAAAGTGAACTGACTTTTCAAGTCCACGCTAAGTCTGAACCAGGAAGCGTATGGGGAAGGCACTGCCCTGGTGATCTTGCTTGGGAATAAATGAGAAAAGGAAGAAGAAAAAAACACAGATTTTTTTCCCTCTAGGTATGCTTTTGGCCAGGGCCAGCCCTACCATGAGGCGAACTGAGGTGGCCACCTCAGGTGCCAGACTGTGGGAGGGGGCGCCAACAGGACCCAGAGTGTAGAAAATTGTGTCTGCTGCTGTGCATATGTATTCTCTCTGCGCTAGATGCACAGAGATGGTGGAGTGCTGTGCTGGAGGAAGGAGGGCACAAGAGACCTTTCAAAGTTTTGGCCCAAGCAAGGGGGTATGGGGGCGTCATTTGAGCTCTCCGCCTCAGGTGCCAAAATGTTGTGGGCTGGCCCTGCTTTTGGCCCTGGGCAAGTAGCAGTGGCTGAATGAAAGAATTGGAGGACAGTGAGGTCGAAGTTGAAGTGCATCTTCTAACTATGTATTTTTGATAATAAACATGTTAGAAAAGTCATAGACAGAAATAAGGCAGACTGTACAGTGCCAAGCCAGTGGGGACCTCGCCCAGGACTGGAACGCCTAGATGCTACTACAATGCAAATAATAAATGAGTAGTTTTGTCCATGGCAGTGTATATCTCATTTGAGAATGCAGTGCAATCTGATTTCTATCGAGTCCATATCAGGCCCCGTTACAGAAACTGATTTACTTTTTCAGAAGTTACTGGAACATGTTATCATACACGATTTTTTTTCTCCTCCCTCCCTGCCTCCCACCCAGAAATATTCCTGAACTCTTTGATTTTTAAAACAAAATGCATTGTATTTTTTGCAATTTCCCCAAGTGATTATGTCCCACATCTGCAAAGCCCCTATTTTAATAAGCACAGGTAACAGATGTGCATGAGATCTGTATGCTAAAGACCCTGCTTTCAGACCTGTCAAGACCCTGGAGTTCCATCCTCATGCTAAATGTAGGATTCTCCACCAAAGAAACTATGTTGCAGTCAGCTCTATGGGGATCCCTTAAGAACTCACCCGGGAACACTGTGTTATCAATGTGGGGACTGGTTGCCTAGAGGAGCCTGCTGCTCCCCATGCTTATCAGAGCATCCTAGAAGCAATGTCATGTTTCAGAGATGCCTGACTGTGAACACATACCTCTCTCTTCATCCTCTGGAAACTCCTACGAACAAACATACCCCTGGCATATGCCTGTATAACACACACAGCCTTCATCTGCTCCGCTGTCTTCTTACGCATCAGGTAACCTCGGCACAAGGCCTGAAACTTAACCACGCTGGCCCGGGCTGTTTTGTACTGCTTAGCAAGTTGCCGGCTCCGGAAGAGGGACTGCAGGCGCTCGAAGCCCAGCAGCACCTGCAGCAGGTGGAGAAGAATGAGCTGAAGTGATTAGGTTTGATGCAAACAAGTCTAGGCCCGTGTTGGGCTTGATAGAGGATAACAAGCTCTGTGGCTATCCTGGACAGAGACTCAGGACAACTAACACAGCTACCGGAAATGACGGCTTGAGTGACTGCTTTATTCCTGCCCCATGCCCCCTCTTTAAAGTGGGTTTGAAAGAGCCCCTCCGTGGCCTACTGTGAATGTAGGGAATGGCACAAATCCCACGAGACTGGGGAGTGGGGTGGGGAGAGAACAGGAGTGAAGAGAGCTGAATGGAAGAAAATGGCCTTCCTGGGACTAGCTAGGGTTAACGGCTTTACTAATAATGGCCCAGTGAGGGTGAAGATGCTCCCGAGCCCTGTTGGGCCTAACCCCTCTTCTCCATACACCAGCACTTTGCCCTGTCTCTCTCATTACTGAGCAACTGCTCTGCACGCCACACACAGCTACACACAGCACAACAGTCACAGTCCCTCGAGGCCCGGCCCCCCTCCTTACCAGTCGGAAATTCTTCCTGCCGTAATAACCCCGCCAGGCTGCCTGCAGCTTCACAGCAGCCTGCCTCTGTTTCAGAAACTGCTTCCTAAAAGCAGATGGGTGAGGAAGCATGTTAGTCAGCTAGGCAATCCTGCCATTTCTTATATACAACAGACAAGGGCGAGGATCAGGAGTGAAGCAGGAGCTCTCCCCTCTTCACCCATACTCACCATGCTCCGCTTCCTGCCGACCTTCTCTCAGTCACAACATCCAGGCTGCCCAGACCCCATGCTCATGGATGGTAAGGCCAGAAAAGACCATTCTGATCACTTAGCCTGACCCCTTGCATAGTGCCAGTCAGAGATTCACTCACACAGCTCAGCTCTCAGCGCAAGTAAAACAGCCGAGTGGATTAGACAAGATCCAAAATCTTGTCACGTGCACTTTGTATCCACTTGCTGCTGGGCAGGAGGAGAGTCTAGGGGTCAGGAATCCCTACTGATTGACCCATGAGGCTCCAGTAATGTTCTCAGCAATAGCTCCAGGCCACAAGCATTGTTGGAGGGCTCCATGGAATGCAGTGTTCTGCAAGAGCTGAAAACTGTAGTTTCCAGAACTCAAACCTAGCGAAGTTAATCCTACGCGCCTGATCACCATATGCCAATAGCTTAAGTTATCACTGATAATGTTTGCAAAACGCATCTGAATAAGCCAAACTTCCCATAGCAAAAGCTCTCCCACGAAACACACGTTCTCTGACAGACGCATTCCCAACCACAGGTAGGGCGCTTCACTAAAACGTACATTGAGCGGTCAGAGTTAGATAAATCAAATAAGCAATAAATCAAACCTGCAGGAATCTGAGCAGTTGAGAACAGGTGTGTGCTAGTAGATAAGTCAACGCAATGTAAATTGAGTTTAACCAGAACTGGACATAACATTAGGAACCATAATTATAGGGAACAATCCTGCACTGCCAGGGAGAAGAACTGAATAGCCCAGTGGTTCTTTTCCATCTATGAACTCTAAGAAATAAATATTTTACAGATTGGGCCATTCTGCAGATGAAAGGAGGATACTGATTGCAGTGGATTTCAAACACTAACGAGGCTTATCCCATTGTTTACTAGACATTGATACATGCCAATTCTCCTGCCAGCTTGATTTATTGATAATTCTTTCACATGCATGCAAAGTGCTGCGTGGATTTTGTAGGGCACTGAGATAAACTTTGAGGCTGCGTCTAGACTGGCCTGTTTTTGCGGAAAATCATCTGCTTTTCCGCAAA
>JANRFK010004149.1:165914334-165926740 GCA_030068395.1 Apalone spinifera
CAAAACCGCGCCAATGTAAACGCAGCCTTGGAGAAGTAGTGAGTTACCTTCACAAAGGCATCTCTTCCATCTGCAGCCTGGGCAACGCTCAGGGGCTTGGACACGCTCTCTCCTCGGATGATGATTGAGTGGTTTGTAAGGCTGTTCTGCAGTTCCTTGGTGTCCACCTGCAGAAATAATCATTGCACTGGGTCATTCTGTGTAGATAAAGCAAACCTGGCAATGACTAAAGGAGCCTGCTGCAGGAAAAGGGGTGTAAGAGAAGTGGAGAAAGCAGAGAGAGGTTGTCTGACTGGGACCTACTGTCACAGAAGAAACAGCTGTTACTAGGGCATAGAGATGGAAAGATCTCTCAGTCTGGAGGGGCTGTTGCATCACTGTGAGCATTTGCAGTGAGGAGGGGACAGCACAAAAGGAAAACAACATTAACAGGCCCTCCACAGGAGCACAAATGCTAACAAGCCACCCTCCCAGAAGAGAGAACAAACCAGAGAGCTAATGGGAGTACACAAGAATCCCCTACCTCAAGCAGTTTGGTTGCTACAGAAAAGTGCGAAGAATCCAGCACGTCAGAGCAGTCTAAGTTCTCATACACAGCCGCTGGGAAGAAGAAAGAGCAAACCTCAGTATGCACACGGCACAACGAATTACCACTGTGGTGCCTGGCTGTATTGTTAGGGTTTGTAACACCGATGTCCAAGCGAGGCTCAGCACACAGTGGTGAAACAGAGGCCAGGCCCACACCAGCAGAGCTTTAGGAGTTCAGGCAGTCCAGGATACTACACTGGCAAAGCGCTCCAGGGGTTGACGCAACCGCGCTGTGACTTTATGTAATAAACCCACTCACACGAATGAAACAAGCATAGCTTTGCCAGTACAGCTGCCTCTACATTAGGGCTCCTGCCAGCACAGTGCTGCCAGCCAGAGGTCACCTCTCTTCAGACTGCTGACCAGCCCCGCTCTGCCTGCAGTCTGTAGCATAGCCCTGGCCCTAGTGATAATGTCCCTGCCCTGAGAAGCGCCCGAGCTAAGAGATTAATCAGCTCACAGTGAACAGAGTATGTGAAAGTCACCTGCAGAATGCTTTCTGTGCAATGCTAAGGCTGCCTCCTCTCCCCTCGCACGATCCTTTTCACGATCATTCGTGCCAGATCATTTAATGCCTCAGCATGTGTGATGGGGCCTCTTTATGGCCTGCCAACCTTATCTCACAGGATATGTCTCGAAATAACTGGTAAACTTCATTGTATGAAGAATAAGGATTATTTCGAGAGACGGGTTTTCTCTCGAAATAACCACGTCTTAACAGCGTCTGTTATTTCGAAATAGCGCCATAACGTGAATATGCAAATGAAGCATGGGATATTTAAATCCCGGCTTCATTTGTAATTTCGACTGTCTTCATTTGCATTCCTATTTCGAAATAGGGTGCAAGTGTAGACATACCCACAGTGAGCATGATGACAGGATCACCTCTTAGAACAGAATTCAGTCAGCTCACCCACCAGTACTTCCATTATCTGCAGCTGCTGCCCTTCCAACACCCCCCACTGACCGTCCGCACCTGTAGGGCAGACAGTCACAAACTGGCTCATAGACAAGGCAGCAGGTAGCAGCCCACAGACATTGAACTCTGAGACGAAGGTAAGACGTAGCTACGGGCAGTGCTGGGTTTACCTTCAAACTCGACGTTCCCCAGGTGCAATATAGCAGCCAGCAGCTTACTGATGTCCCAGTGCTCTGAATCTGAGAACATGAGGATCTTCATAGCAGAGCGGATGTGAGCATATTCCTTTGCATCGTTACGACCCTCACAGGAAGTGCAATCCCCCTGTAGGACAGCACATTCATGGGCACAGGGAAATCGTCTGGGTGTTAATACAGACCTAGCACACCAGCCTCTGGGCTGCGGAACAAAACATACGTGACAGAGCTGCCCTGCGGGCTGCTCATTACACACCTGAAATACAAGTGCTTGTATTTTTTTTAATTTCCCCTTTCCGTGGTAGTGTCTCTCTTCGCTCGCGCTCAAAGAAAGGTGGCATGTTGGTAGTAGCCAAGGTGGTGGCAGCCAATATACATATGTTAGATGTAGCAGACATGACCACATTAATAGGCATGATGTGCAGGATATTAATATAACATTGATATTATGTGAATGAGCAATGCTTCTGTTCCACCAGCTCTCTGCTCCCTACATGTCACAAGCCTACAGTCTCGTCAGGGAGAGCACAGCAGTCACTGATTCCTCCCTTAGTTTGCTTCAGCTGTCAGCTGCTGAAGGCAGGACTGTGACTGCCCCCCCATACTCCCACCCTTGACTGCAGCTGAGGCTGGAGGCACAGCTAGAATCAGGATCTTTCACTCTCTTGCTCTGCAACTGGGGCTTCAACCAGGATCTTGAGTCCCCAGTCCCATGACTTGCAGCAGGGGCTGTACACCCCCCTGGCAGCTTCCTAGGGCTGCGCGCCCCCTTCCGCCATGGCTCCAGTCAGGGATGTACACCTGTGGCTGCTCCCCACCATATGTTCTGATATTTTACCCTTGTGATCTGGGTACCGTGGTCTCTGAACTCCAACAGAACACGCCCCATGGCCGAGCTGAGCAATATGGGGAGAGGAGAGAGAAGTTTAGGCTGGGGGCTGTTTCCACAACCAGCTACATTAAAGCCTGCTCTGAGGCAGGGAAAGAGGAGACATGACTTTCAACAGCCCATCCACTGCTCTGTCACCTTGGGGTACATCTGCAGTGAGTTGAGGTCACATCACCTCTCTTTCCATGCTGCTGTAGCTCTCCTCTCCCCCATACAAGCACCCCTTGGCTCTAGTCAGTAGGAGTAAGTCCCAGCTTGAAAAATAAAGACAGGCAGGATTGGGAAAGGGGTAGAAAATGCCTTTGCAAAACCAGAACACTAGAATCTAGCACAAGTCACTGAATGGCAGGATCCAAAAACAACACGAGAAAGGTCTTTTGCAAAAGTCTGCCGGGCAGAGCTCAGTGCTCTTCCCACAGAAGCCATTTTCTACCTTCCATATAAATAACCCATGCGGGGCTGGTGCTAGACCCTACTGGGTCTAGTAACAGAGATGTAGCCGTCTTAGTCTGGTCTTGCTGAAACAAAAGACAGGATTATGCAACACTTTAAAGACTAACAAGATGGTTTATTACGAAGTGGGTTTGGCCCATGAAAGCTCATCACCTAATAAACCATCTTGTTATTTTTTAAAGTGCTGCATAGTCCTGTCTTTTGTTCCTGCTGGGTCTGTGATCCCCAGGCAATGCTGTACTGTGGCAGCAGGAAGAGTGAGGTGTCCTCATGTACTTCTCTATTTACAGCACTGGGAATAGTTATGTGCACTAACAGCTGAGCACCACGAACCCTGGCACCATTTCCCCTGGATCTCATCTGCCTAGGATTTTACTGCTCCCTTCACTGAGCTAAAAGGACTTCAGCCCTGCCTGGAACACACGGAGCTCAAACTGCAGCACTAAGTGCTGCCTGGGCTATCGCTCTGTCTTCAGACATTCCATTCCTGTAATTAACGAGCTGGAGAATTCACTCCCCCTCCCTGGGCCAATGTCACACAGGGGCACATTCCCTAGGGCAGTGGTAACCAACCAGTAGATCAGGATCTACAGGTACTTTTCAGTTTAGAAAAGAGCAGACTGAGGGGGGATATGATAGAGGTATATAAAATCATGAGTGGTGTGGAGAGAGCGGATAAAGAAAAGTTATTTATTAGTTCCCATAATAGAAGAACTAGAGGACACCAAATTAAATTAATGGGTAGCAGGTTTAAAACTAATAAAAGAAAGTTCTTCTTCACACAGCGTGTAGTCAGCCTGTGGAACTCCTTGCCAGAGGAGAATGTGAAGGCTATGGACTATAATAGAGTTTAAAGAGAAGCTAGATAATTTCATGGAGGTTAGGTCTATAAAAGTCTATTAGCCAGGGGATGAAATGGTGTCCTTGGCCTCTGTTTGTCAGAAGCTGGAGAGGGATGGCAGGAGACAAATTGCTTGATCATTGTCTTCGGTCCACCCCCTCCGGGGCACCTGGTGCTGGCCACTGTCGGCAGACAGGATACTGGGCTAGATGGACCTTTGGTCTGACCCGGTACGGCCGTTCTTATGTTCTTATGGTAGATCTTGGAGCCTCTGACAGGTGCTCCTGACTAGTTTGGCCAAGAGGCTATCAAGTGCCGGCACTACAGCTGCCCCTTCCCCCACTGCTGCACATCTCCAGCCCTTTGCTTTGGAGCTGCCTCCCCTCTGCCCCCCCAACCCCGAGCCTCCTGCTTGTGGTACAGAGCAGGGAAGGGACAGAGAGGTGCTGATGTCAGGGTGCCCTCTCTCCCACCCTGTATTCTGTTTCCAGAAAAGGGATGGGGGGGGGACCCACAGGGCTTTGGACAGAGGGAGTTTGTTGGCTGCTGTTGAGAGTGTTGCAGGGCCAGGGCAAGGGTGAGCCTTCCTTAGCCCCACTGCACCACCACCCAGGAGCCACCAGAGATAAGCAGTGTCCAGCTGGAGCCAGAATCTCGAACCCCTGCCCCAGTCATGAACCCCCTCCTACACCCTAATCCCCTGTCCTAGCCCTGAGCCCTTGGACCCAAACTCCCTTACAGAGCCTGTACCTGAACCCCCTCCTGCACCCCAACTTCCTGCCCCAGGCTCAGCTCAGAGTCCCCCTCACACTCCGAATCCCTTAGCCCAAGACCAGAATCTGTGTCCCAACCCATTGCCCCTGCCTGGTGGACGGATAAGAGGATGCGGGAAAGAGGGAGCAGGGGTAGGACATTGGGGGGGGAGTGGGCATGAAGGAAGCAGGGCAAGGGCATTTGGGTTTGAAGTAGATCCTGGATTGCACTTAAATTCAAAAAGTGACCTCATGCTTAAGAAGGTTGGAGACCACTGCCCTATGGCAGCATCACTCAACCCTTGGCAGCAGCGCATGCAAATGGCCCAGAAGACCTGCAGGCATGTTCCAGCTGGTGAGACTCTTCCCCTTTAAGGCAGAGTTCCACGCCTTTCTGCCAACAGTCAGGCCTCCCAAAAGCCTCCACTATCTTTAGGAGCTTTGGGTTTTGGTACCCTGGTCCCACTGAGGTTTGTGGCATGAATCCTGCTGCTTCAGCAGACGCATGATTGGGCGCTAATTCTGCCTTTCCTCGTTCTTTTCCAAGTCAGAGAGCAAAGGGACTCAACTCATGTTTTTCGTGTGAAGAACCTGGCCAAGGGTGAGATTTCCAAAACTCCCTGAAAGAACATATCCCACTGAAAGTCAATGGTGCTCGGGCTGTTAAACCATTGGTTACTTTCAGTGGCCTCCCCTGAGGTGAATCCCCACATCCAGCAGGGGAAATTCTCTGAAAAACATAACTGCAGCCTGGGGAATTTACGTTAGCTAGCCCAGATCAAAGAGAGACCAAGTTACGGACTTATTTCTGCAAGACCCATGACAAATAAAGACGAGGGCTACTGGGTTTGCTTCAGCTGTGACATAAAAAGGAACATTTTGTACCCCTTAAGTCTTTTTCACTGAGAAATACAACCAAGCCTTGCATTCTCCCTGCTGGGAGATCAACAGCAGTCACCGGAAACTGGACTGCAATGCAAAGGTGAGCACCAAGGAGCCAGCAAAAGATACTATTGATGTTTCTTAAGGCTGCTCTTCACACTGGATACCATACCTGTGGGCGGATGCAGTACAGCGGAAGCATAGAGGATGCTGTCCCCGATCCCACAGTATCTCTAACGTTAATGCTCCTTTCACTCTACGCATGACCATTTCTACGTGTAACCAGCCCCCTGCAGGCAGAACTCATTGCACTGGCTTCCGCCATGACAGCCTTGCACGAGGAGCCCGAATGCCCCGGTGCTCAAGGCAGCGGCCGCTGAGTGAGGTGCCTCTTACCATGGTGAGGTAGGTGTACTCTGAAGCCGTGCCCAGGTTCAACATCTTCTTCTGCTCCAGATTCATCCCCATTAGCATGCAGTAAAATATGTGATAGTTCCTCTCCTCCGGAGCCTGGAATGAGAGAAGTAACACAGGGACAGGCCTATCAGTGCAGTCTCGTTAAACAGGAGCAGAGCCGGCACAGCCTCCCAGAGGAGCCCTTACCTGCCGACACACCCGGGACTTCTCCAGAAGGAACTGCTCTATCCGGGCCCCTTCAATCACCCCGCTCCGGCTGAAGTGGATGTCGATGTATTTCCCAAAGCGGCTGGAGTTGTCGTTTCGAATGGTCTTGGCATTTCCAAAGGCTGGTGGGGACAGGGAGTGCAGGACAGAGACAGACACTGGATTTACTTCTGCTTAGGGCATGACAGTATCCCGTTCAGACTACCTGGCCTTGCAGCTGGCATTTCACCTGGTGAGCGCCAGACTCCAGTGCTGTGTGAGCTGACTCACACTGGCAATGGCAGACCCCAGACTCCATCCTCCTCTCAGCTGAACAGAGAGGCAGACAGCTGTGCACGGAAGCGAGTGCGCCCTACAGTTCTCCTTTACGTGGGGAGGGGATACCAGACCTCTGTATGGGCAAAGGGGAAGCTGCAAAGCTGTGGGAAGATCCTCTGCTGATACATTCTCCCTCAGCCAATCACCTTCCTAGTGCAAGTGCATGCCAGCCCCGCACCACAACTCCCCCATCCTTCCCCAGCCTGACCCATTCCTGTTCCCCAAGCCCTCTTGCAACTGCTTGGACCAGCCCTACTCTGACACCAAGCTGCTCACATCCTAAATCCTTCCCACACCCAACCATGAAAACCTCGGCACAGGTTCCAATTCAGTGCCCCACGCCCACAGACACTTTAGTGCCCCCTAGGGAAGCAATCCCTGGCCTCCTCCATTTGGAGCCTTCCTTAATCTGAGAAAGCCATACAGGACTCACTTAGGAGCTCATGCAAGCCTATATTTTTTTCTGCAGAGATAGACACAGGAATTGAACAGGCAAATTTGCCATCTCATATGGCACTGCAATGCCACAGAGCAGCTAAGCCCATCATCAGACTGCCTTCTGATGACGCGGATAAGACACTTGACATCTGTCCTAAAAACGCAGGCAAGGGTAACATTTACAGAGTTGTCACTACAAACCAGAAGACTACCAGGTAATAGAGACAGAACAGATTTTCTATAAAATGTAACTAACATGAGTATCTATTCATTCGAATAATTTAAAAACAAAAGGGAACATTTTGATCATCTAATCTGACTTCCTGCATAACACGGATGATGGGATTACACCCTCCATCGAGGCCATGCCGTGTGGTTGAGCTAGAACATATATTTTAGAAAGATAGCCAATCTTGATTTTAAAACATTGGTGGAGACCCCACCACTCCAAACTATCTGCTCTAATGGTTAATTACTCTCTGCTATACATTTGCACCTTATTCCTAGCCTGAATGTAGTTAGCTTAAGCTTCCAGCAACGCCTGGATCTTGTTATGCCTGTGTCTGCTAGACTGAAGAGCCTTCTATTATCTGAAAACGTCTCCATGTGTAGGGACTTCTACACCATGATCAAGTCACCTCTTCATCTTCTCTTGGATAAGATAAATAGATTGAGCTCCTTAAAGATGTTCTCCTTATGTCTTAGAACATCTAGTTTTAACATATGGGAATAGAATTGAGTCAAAAACTCTGCAGATCTGGGGCAAAAACTAAGATGAACCACATAGATTTTGGGGGGAAACTGCAGATTTTTGCTAAAATTCCTTATAGATTCCTCAGTCAACCACTAAATCACCAAGGCATTAAAGAAGTCAGCTGCAAAGAAGCTTCAATGGCACTGGGACATCACTGCATTACTCCAGCTTTACGTTGGCATCGATCCATGGAAATCACTGGTGTTCTGGTGAATCAGGCATCTTGGCTATATAACCTACCTTCCAGAATTGGATTGGCCTCCAGAACTTGCTGTTCAATCCAGGAATGCTGGCCACTGATAGCAGTTAAAAACTGCAGTATCAGCTTAGTGCTTTCAGTCTTCCCGGATCCCGATTCTCCACTGGAATAAAAAACATATATGTGATAAATCAGTGTCTCAGTTTCTTTTTCTCTGACACAATGGAAAAAAATGGCAGATCAGGGGAAGACTTCACAGATCTCCAGCCTATGGGACTGCCCTGAGTCTCACATAGGAAATAAGAGATTTACTGTTTACTGTCTCATTCATGTCTTTGTATGAAAATATTAAGGGCAAAATTGTTCCATCAGTTACGTAAGTGCAAATCCAGTGAGGCCAGTGGGTTGGCCCCAGGGTTAACGAGAAGAAAATTTGGCCTTTATATTATCTGTGCTGGGTTTAGTATGTTAACTTCTAGTTCCCTTTAGCTCCTCTGTTAGCAAGAGAGGTCATTGCATTGAGATTATCCAGACCCTTGCACAAACATGACTGGAAAACAAGTACAGACCCCAACTTTGTAAGATAAAGAAAACATTTCTCTTGCCTTGTTTTAGAAGGGGAAATTAACCTTCTCAGAGACAATCTCTGCTTTTAGAAAGTTAAATTTAATCTTAAAACATAATTGGCTCCCTTCCAAAGGGTTCTCTGGCATGGAAAATGTACTTGGGCTTCCCATTCTCCATCTATTCTATACTATCTGCGTAGAATGCCCTGAGGCATGGGGCACATGATAAGGTCTGGAAATATACACTTGTGCATGGGAACCATCTCTTGATCCATTTTTCTTGCTAAATATTTCCAGGAAGAGCTCCAACTACAAAAACCACTTCACAAACACACAAGGGGACAGTTCTCAGCCCAGCCTTTGAAGCTGTGCATGAAAATATTGTGTATACACCCATATGTGCCAACGCAGCTGACATACTTGGACAGACAATGGATACACAAGGGCACATTCAAAACTGAATATTTCTGAGTCCTTACTGAAAATGACACAGCAAAAAAGCAAATTTTCCCTTCTCATTTTCCCCAGTATTACCCAGGCCTCCGCAAGGGACTAAAGAGATTGTCACTTCCCTAAGCACTTTGGGAACCCTGTTCTGGTTCAATCCTGGTGGTAAACCTACTACCACGAATCCCTCCCACTCAGCCAGATACCTGATAACACAACACTGATCTCTTTTATTCCGCTTCATGTTGAAATAACAGTTGTCTGCGATGGCAAAGACATGGGGAGGCAACTCCCCAATTCGCTTGTTACTGTAGAGTTGGATCTGTTCCACTGTGTAGAGTGGCAACACCTGGTACGGATTCACTGCGACCAAGATAGAGCCTGTGTAGGTCTGAAAAAGTTGAGAGTTACCTGTAACATCAAGTCCAGACATAGCAGAAGACCACAGCCACTCTGGGCTCTGCTCTCGTCAGAGCTTTGGGGAGGATAAGAAACTTTTAGGGAAAACCCTGGGTGCTGGAGAAAGTTATGTTGGTGACTCAGTAGATCAGGGTGGGCAAGAGGCTGCCAGTAGGCCAGATCCAGCCCCCTAAGCCACTGGATCTGGCCTGCAGCCTCCTCGCTGGAACCCTTAGACAGAGAACAGCTCACACTTAAAAAACCCAGCTGTTCTCCATTTCAGATGGCTGGGGAGGGAGGAACAAGACTTCTCATGCTGTTCCCACCCAAAGCAAAATCTCTTAGCCCCCATTGGCCAATCTCTCTGTATCCGGCCAATAGAAGCTGATAATTTTTGCTGGGAGTAGGGGCAGTGTAGGAAGCCTTCTCCCTTCCTCTTCATCCTCCTCCCTCTCATGCCCAGAGTGGAGCCACATGGAGCAGCCTGCAGCAGTCAGTCTACCTCAGGTTTCTGCTGGTAAGCACTTCCCAGCTCCCGAGCATCTCCCTTCCCCAGCCCTCTACCCTACCTCCACATACCCAAACCCTCTGATCCGTCCAGCACCATATACCCCTCCCAGATCTGCCACCCCAATCTTTTGCCCCAGATCACAATCCCCTCCTACACTAGGTCACATTCCAAAATCCTGCACCCCAGTTCCCTGCCCTAGATCACAACCGCATGCTTCATCCCAGTTCCCTCCCAGACCCCATTCTCCCTCCTGCACCCCAATTCCTTCCCCCAAACTCCCTTCTGCACCCAACCTACATCCCAGACCCCGGAATTCCTCCTTGAATATCCTGGATGAGTACAGCCCTCGACCACTTTCCAAAATCTCATAGTGGCCCCCATCAAAAATTATTGCCCACCCCTGCAGTAGATTGGACTCTTCCCTCTCAGTCAGGCTACATCTAGACTGCAAGCCTCTTTCGAAAGAGGCTTTTTCAAAATATACTTTCAAAAAAGCCTCTTTCGAAAAAGAGCGTCGAGACTACAATTAGTACTTTCGAAAAAGCAAGCCGCTTTTTTGAAAGAGAGCACCCAGGCAGTCTGGATGCTCTCTTTCAAAAAAGCATAGTTTGCATTACATAGTGCCTTTTTTCGAAAGAGCACTTTTGAAAAAAGGTGTTGTTCATCGTAAAACGAGGTTTTCTGCGGTCGAAAATACTGCCATGTTCTTTCGATTTTGGAAGAACGTGGCAGCAGTCTAGACGCAGGGGAAATTTTTTTGAAAAAAGGCCACTTTTTTCGAAAAAAACCCTATAGTCTAGACACACCCTCAGTATCAAACTGGGCACTATGCTGCCAGACATAACGTCAGTCAGATGAGACACAAAGCTGAACTTCTGATCAGTACTGGTCATTAAGGATCCCACTGGTGCTTTTTGCAAAAGAAGAGGTGATCGCCCAGCCAAATTCCAGCTCAGTTAATTACATTGTAGCTAAAATCTCCACAGGCTCAACTCGATACGATATTTTTCACTTATCAATTGTTGTGCAGTGTTGCTGAGTGCTGTTAAACAGCAGTTGTATTCTACCCCAGATGTGGCTGCACTTGAGGGATAGGTAAAATAACTGGAGAGTATGTGTGTCTGTGTGTGTGTGTGAGAGAGAGAGCGTTTTACACACATGCCTCAGTTATTTTGCCTACCCTGAAATGTGTGTGTGTTATTTGGCAAAGTTTATAAAGTGACAGATGGGATCCATTTGGGTAAAAGGTATTACAATATATAAATGCAAGATGATTATGTGTAAGAGCTTCTAAATATGATTCCCAGAGTTTATTATTGTAATAGGTGTCTTATCTTTCATATTACACTTGTTACATGTGCTATAGTAGCACCTATTAAAGTCAGGACTCTATTATGCTGGGCACTGTGCATAAATCTAATGTAAGAGACAGCCCCTGTCCTTGAAGTTTACAATCTAAACAGACAAGCAGAGTAAAATATGGGAGAAACTAAGTATTAGTATCCCAGTTTTACAAATGGGGAAGTAAGGCAGAGAAATTAAGTGGGTTCAGTTGCCCAGGATCACACCGGAAGCCTGTGACAAAGCCAAAAAATGAAACCACATCTCCTGAGTCCCAAGCCAGTACCTTAACCACAAGACCCACATTCCTCTCAATGTATTTTATTGCATCACAATTAAATAAAGCTCACATGGAACCTGAAGACAAGCCAGATCATGCCTTATTGACAACAATAACAAATAGAGCATCTGGCTGGACTAGTTTGTTATGTCTGCAGGTGAATAATTGAAATTAGCATAGCAGAGTGTATGCTGATTTCCTAATGGCAAGCTGTAACATTGACCTGATATCTGTCTTAATGTCTTGCCTGACAGAGAGTCACCACTGGTAACATTCACTTTAGGCAGAAATCTAAAAGGCAGCTTTCTTGCTGTGCACGCATCTCCCTGTTGAGTCACTCAGGGTGTGTCTACACAGCATCCTAAACTCGAAATAAGCTATGCAATTTGCGCTACACAAATTGCGTCTCTTATTTTGAAGCAATTTTGAAATAGCTTATTTTGAAAACTGGCGCGTTTACACAGCGCCACATTTCGAAATAATACGCTATTGAGAGGTTTGCGGGGATGGCGAAATAGCGTGCCCATTATTTCTAAATATATATCGAAATAACGGGCGGCTTGTGTAGATGCAGGGTAGCTATATTGGGATACCTCTGGTATCCCGAAATAGCTGTGCAGTGCAGACGTATCCTCAGTGATTTCAAAGTCTGAGGTTAGCTTTTGTCCCAGAAGACAAGGTGCTAGGATGTGCTCAGTTCTGAGAGAGGAAAAGGGAGAATTTCAGAAACACTGATACACTACATCTCTCATGGACAATCTGAGAAGGAAACCACGCTGCCACGCATCAGAGGCTGCTCCTGGGCTGGCAGGTTAGCCCACTGAAGTGTGCTGTTTTTCCTTTCCTATTCTTTACTGAGATTTGCCTGTTCCCTAGGCCAGCGTTTCCCAATTGGTGCTCCGCGGAACCCTGGGGTTCCGGGAGGAGCGGGCGCTCCCCCACCCCCTCTGAAAAAGAGAGAGAGAGAGACGGCTAGCCAGCAGAGGCATGGGCGGCGAGTTGTGTGGG
>JANRFK010004149.1:165964072-165976521 GCA_030068395.1 Apalone spinifera
AGAGAGAGTGAGAGGCAGGAGGAGGAGAAGAGAAAGAGAGAGAGAGAAGCAGAAGGCGGAAGAGAGCTGAGAGAGAGACGGGGGAGGCAGTAGCAGGAGGAGAGAGAGAGACGGAGCGAGAGACTGGAGGCTCAGGAGAGAAGTTGGACGTGGAGGAGAGACTTGAAAATCCCGTCTTATGACGGGCTAATTGGCTACTGAAAGTAAGAGTTGCTCCGCAAGCAGGCGTTTGGATACATCCCAGTTAGTTAATTCCAGGGTTTATATAGTTTCCCAGACAGCCATTCTACTGCAAGACAGACAGTTTTTGTTGTGGATGGTTTAAGAGTTGGGGTTTATTACTACTCTACTCATCTTTTGGATGACTTATTTTGAAACTCTTTCTTCATGAACTCCCCACAGGAAGATAGACAGCTGAATACCCAGAAGAAACCAGCACTAAAAAAGCTAACTTTGCTACCAACTGTAGTTATGCACCTTAAAAAGTAAGTGTTTGATTCTCCCCATTATTTATTCTCCTGGGGGATATTGGGAAGGCTACATACAGTAACCGTCTGGTGATGCTTACAGCATGCGAAAACCCCCAGATTAATTTCCATTCCACTACAAAGTGCTGGAGTTTAGGTGGCTTCCCAAAAAGATAATTTTTTAAATGATCCCTTATTTTGAAATGAATTAAAATACTTTGTCATGCCGAAGGTACAGTGTATAGAAAACACGTGCTGTGAAGTACTGGCTGCCATCTTTGCTGAGATTGATAGCTTTGATTTTGGTCAGAAGTTTGAGAAGTTTAATAGAACTCAGTTGCTGTTTGGAACGAGTATTTCCTTTAGTTCAGTAGCTTATGCTGTAAGTGCTGAGGTAAGAGAAGATGAAAGCGGTTCTGTCCCTGCATTCGGAAGCCATTATAGAGTGATGTCTGCTTTGCAGAAACCAAGAGCAAGGGCCAAGTCTTGTAAGTGGATGTGTCTGTGCAGCAAGAGGAGTAGGTGGGGTTTTTTTGGTTTTTTTGGAGCTTGCGTTCACCAGTTCTCTGAAGCGAGACACAGCTGTTCCTGAAAGTCTGACCTTTTTCATTCTAAACTTTCCAGACAGGACCTTAAGGAAACTTTCATTGACAGTGGTGTGATGTCGGCCATCAAAGAGTGGCTTTCTCCTCTTCCAGATCGGAGTCTACCAGCACTAAAGATCCGCGAGGAACTCTTGAAGATTCTGCAAGAGGTTAGAAGCTGATGCCTAGCTGTGTGCCTCGGTCTGGCTTGCATCCTGTAGGCTGAGTCTGTTAGTGAGGAGCCTCTATGAACTTTTAACCTAGTGTGTGCAGGTAGTGAGATGCGGTATGGGAGACTGCTCTCAACTGGCCATAGTGGTGAGGCAGAGGGGAGGAGCAAACTCTGAAACAAATGTTGTTTGCTTTAGGAAAAGCCTCTTATCTTACTTAAATGCCGCCTCTGGCTGGCTGAACAAAGCTTGGTATGAGGACAACTTGGAAACGTCAGTTCTTAGATCTGGATCATCATTATTAATTTTTCCCTTATTTACTCCATTAACCAAGTAATTATGCGAATCCCTGGCTGTAGCACTGAAAGAAATATCCCGTTGGCCCACATGCGCACGCTCCCTCACGCTGTTCGAGTGCTACCGACAGTTCTAGCTCTATGCATATTGGACCTGAGCTGCTCTGTCAGCCAAATTCCCTCTTTCAGGGATGCTCTCCTGCTCTCTTACTGTGACTGGTCCTTATTTCCTGTTGGGTATATGCAGAAAATGAAAGTGCTGGTGTAATTAGACTTTCTGTGTAGCAATGTAGAAATGAATCTTCTCTTACAGGTTTGTAAGCCAGCTTTAATTACTACCAAAAAGGTACCAGAATTGGGCTGGAATTTAATACTTATTCAAAGCCAAAGTTCTGATATACAGTTTTAGCCAACTTCGTTAAATACCTGTTTGGAAATGTAATATCTAGAAGGTGCTATTTTCACACTAGAGCCGTGGTTCTCAAACTTTTAGGCCCACAGCCACCCTGCTCAATGCAGACCTTTCCACAGACCGCCAGCCAACTACTCATGACAAAGAGGGTGCAAGATGGGGCGGGGATGCGGGCTGTGGCTGGGAGGTGGGGTGCAAGAGCAGGTTGAAGGTAGGGGAACCTGGGTGGCAGTAAGAGTACAGTTGTAGACTGAGGGTGGGAGCAGCTGGGTAGGGGAGAGGACTGAGCCCATGGATTGCTAGTGATCTGTGGACCATGCTTTGAGAACCACTGCCCTAGAATGCCTGGGAATGGCCTGCTAACTCGCCACTCTCCCTAATCATTGTTACTGGTTCTCCCAATGCCTTAAGCTAAGATGGGAGTTTCCAGTGCACTTTGCTCCCATCTTGTCCGTTTCTTCTCTCCTTATGGCCAGTTTGCTCCCCAAACTGGCTCCCTGGAGACCAAAGTTGCCTGTTTGTGTCTTTTACCCTCCTACCCTCTACAGGCTCAGGCACCCTGGAAGACAGCAGCTTTAAGACACGGCTATGGTCTGTGGCAAAACTATTTGCCTGACTACTTGCTTTTGTGATCTGTATTTTCAAGAGATCTTTCTGTCACTGTCAACAAACTATTGATTCAAAGCCAGATTATCTGATCATGGTCACTAATAGAAACAAAAGAGTTATTTTCTTTTAGGAACTTTAGACCATTTTATATTTAAGAAACAAAGTTAATATTTGTAAGAAGAATTGTCAGGCTCATTAACATGTCAAATGTTTAGAAATAAGAATAACAACCTTCAGTTGTTTAGAGGTGGAGTGAAATTCCAGCACAGCTGTTTGGTTTTAAAAGATCTCTGGAGTGCTCTTATAGCCATGATGAAAATAGCAAGTTAACAAAATATAAACGGTTTGGTTAGGCTCACTGTTGGGCTCGGTTTTTCTTAACATCTGGCGCGAAATCCAATCAGATGTTATTCATGGTTTATTGAGTGTTTTTCTGTCCTCCAGCTGCCTAGTGTGAGCCAAGAGACACTGAAGCACAGTGGGATTGGGCGAGCTGTGATGTATCTCTACAAACACCCCAAGGAGTCAAGACCTAACAAGGACATGGCAGGGAAGCTAATAAGTATGTAAACCTCCCCTAAAACACTGTGTCTTGCTCACAGAGGTTTAACTTCTGTTTCTTCCAAACACTGGTTTTCTGTTCTGTGTAGAGCAGATTGAACTGGTGACATAAGAGATTCTGTGAGAGAGAAGAATATGTATACCATTGCTTTACATTTTCAGAGTTCTGACAAGACCTTGTATTTGGTGTCGTTTGCTGGTTTTATTATAAAAACTGCAGAACTGCATGTAGTAGTCTGCATGAAGCAGAACACAAATACGTTATCTGTGAAATCACACTTGCTATGAGATGCTGTAATTCCTCGACATTCATGACACTAAATGATTCTTCGTGGGTTCTATAGATGGGCAACTTCCTGAAATGTGAAAATACAAGAGAAAATTGGACATTGTCCAGAATTAAGGCAGATTCTGCTATTAGTAATCAGTGAGAAGGGATGCCTAAAAGGAACGAATCCCCTTTATAATATAGTCAGTTGGATTTTAAGTCACCTTGACCTGACATGCGTAGGACACCGAGGCCTTGTTGACAAAACTTGGTAGCATAGACAAAACATACATTGACACCCAAAAATCAACAAAACCAAAATCACGAGAAGGTTTTCACACTTGCTCCCTCTGGTAGATCGTGTTCACGTCGTGGGTGCCATGAGCAATGAACTCGGGGTAGATATCCCACGTGTCGTGTGGTCAGGAAGGCAGAGCTGATCCCTGACCCTTGGGATTCCCTCTGAGTTCTCCCACAGCCACCTCACCTGCCTGGAGGGGGCATCGTGAGGGTTGTCTAAGCAGTGCAGCAGTATCTCTGTGCTCTCCCCCCTTGACAGCAGTCTGTCTGCCCCGTGTTCCTAGTGCAGGGCAGAGCAGGAGCATTCCGAGGGCTTGCTCTTTGCTCCCCAAATGGAGCAGCACACTCAGCTATCAGATACTTCCCTGAGCTCTGCCTGCAGGGCAACAGAGATCAAATCACCGCACAGAGCCATGAGGGCAGGCATGGTGGGGTGCTGGTGGAAGGCAGTTCTATCCACAAAACAAACAACAGAGGCTGTGCTGGCTCTTTGGCAACAATAGTCTCTTGTGGGGTGGAAACTGGGCCTTTTTCCAGGCAAAGGTTGCATTGCCTGGAATGCTCACAACGGGGTGAGCAGTGTGAAGGCTCACCCTGTTGTGTTGCTAATAGATTGTCTTGGGCAACAAAACTCAGTAGTGTAGACAAGGCCTGAAAGTGGTTAACTGTATTGGTTACAAGGTCAGTTGCCTGAACTTGCTGCAAGTTGCATTTAGACCCATTGAAGCTTTCTGGAGAGAAAATGTACATGCCCAGTGACACTGTTTCTGCACTGAAATGTTTCTCTTTACAGATGAATGGTCTCGCCCCATCTTTGGCCTTACCTCAAACTACAAAGGAATGACAAGGGAGGAAAGGGAGCAGAGAGATCTGGAGCAGATGCCTCAGCGAAGGAGATTGAGCAGGTAGGGGTTGCAAATGCAGAGAAACAAGAATGTTGTGAATCTGAGACAGCTTCGGAAGCCTGACCAGTATGGTAGTTCTGTTAACTTACTAATAAAGTGTTAGGGGAAATCTGCAGGCTTCCCCTACACCCTGTTCTTTCCTAGTTCAGATAGCGGTCCTCTTTACCAGTGTGCAGTTGAACACGTGTTGCCAAATTTTCGTCATTGGCTCATGAACGGAGATTTTCCTTTCTAAATTTGGGGCCCTCCTGACTGACTGCTCTCGCCATATGAAGCACCATGTGCGATGGGAGTCAAGTCGCTGTTCTTGTAATCTATCTAGAAATTCTGTTCCTTTCTCTGATGCAGACAGGCATGGTAATGGCTCTTACCACTGTCACAACCAGGAATCCCGTGCAGGTTAACTCCTGTAATGTGCTGCTATATCACTGTACTTGAAATTCACCTAGGTAGTTGCTCCCTTGTCCCTAATGAGCAGTAGTTGAGTTGGTTATGCCTGCCCTCCATGATCCTGACCGAGTGCCAGTATGCCAAAAGACATAGTCAAGGATTTAGTGTTGGTCCCTTTTTTGGAGTGAATTTGCCCAGGAGTTATGTGGTTTGCCCTTGTAGCACTCCTTGAGTTCACAGATGTATCTCCTTAGCCATCTTTATAAACTCACAAAAATACTTTGTGTCGGGGGGAGGGGGGAAGGAGGAGAGGCTGCTGTCTTTGTCTTAATGTATTTATCTGCAGCTGTACCATTCTGCTTTGTCTGTACAGCTCTGGTGGCCAGACCCCTCGCAGAGACCTGGAGAAGGTGCTAACAGGAGAAGAAAAGTAAGTTCACTTCCCTCCTTTTTTTTTCCCCAAAGCATCCTAGCAACGATGAGAAGACTGTAGGCTCTTTCGCTGCAGCTGTGTGTAATGGAAATGCAGATGCTTGACGTGGTGGTGCTTTGTGTTTTTAAAAGTGATCGAAAATAGCTGATTGAAGGCACTGTGATTGTATCTCTGTGAGAGTGATCTGTTGAACATAACCAGGGCACCCGAGAGACTTACCGATTTATTAGGGCAGTGTTTTACCCATGAAAGCTTGTGCCCTAATAAATCGGTTTGTCTCTAAGGTGCCGCAGGACTACTCGTTGATTGTGCAGATGCAGATTAACATGGCTCCCCCTCTCAGACTGTTTAACATACTTGCTTTTGTTCCCCAGAGCTCTTCGACCTGGTGATCCTGGATTCTGTGCTCGTGCAAGGGTTCCAATGCCCTCCAACAAGGATTATGTGGTCAGACCCAAGTGGAATGTGGAAATGGAATCTTCCAGGGTAAGCCAGAGAGCAAAGGGAAGAAATTAGTCTCTTATGTTCATCCTGTATCTAGAAACTCTGTGGTTAAGACTGAGAATCAGTTGATCTTTTAATCATAGAATCCTAGGACTGGATGAGACCTCGGGGGGTCATCAAGTCCACCCCCCTGCCCAAAGCAGGACCAACCCCAATTCAATCAACCCAGCCAAGGCTTCGTCAAGCCGGGACTTAAAAACCTCTAGGGATGGAGAGTCCAGCCTCTCCCTAGGTAACCCATTCCAGTGCTTCACCACTCTCCTAGGGAAATGGTTTTTCCTAATATCCAACCTAGACCTCCCCCACTGCAACTTGAAACCATTGCTCCTTGTTCTGCCATCCGTCACTACTGAGAACAGCCTCTCTCCTTCCTCTCTGGAACCTCCCTTCAGGAAGTTGAAGGCTGCTATCAAATCCCCCCTCCCTCTTCTCTTCTGCAGACTAAACAAACCCAAATCCCTCAGCCTCTCCTCACTGTTCTGTTGCTTCAAGTGCCACTGGCTCTGGTACCACCTTATTGTTGTGCCTATTATAGTTTAAGGGACTGTAAGTCCTCACAAATGGACTCTGTAAACTAGGGGTGAGGAACCTTTTTTGGGTCGGGGCCTCTGACCCACAGAAAAATCAGTTGGGGGCCACACACAAGTGAGAAGCAAAAGAAAAGAAAAGAAATCCTCACTGACGTTGCTGCTGACTGAGAAGGACACTCCCCACGTTCTCTTCACGCATCAGAGCCTAGATGAGCCCAGCCTAGTAGATTTTGTGTGCTCCAGCCCCATGGTGGGCGGGGCTAGAGCACCAGCACAGGCTCCCCAGTGCTGGGGGGGACCTGAGCCTCAGGGGCTGGATCCAAGCAAGCTGGGGGCTGCCTCTGGCCTCCAGGCTTGAGGTTCCTCACCCCTGCTATAAACCCTATTAAATGGCTCCTTATCGCTTATAACATCAAATGAAAATAATTGACACAGAGGAACAGCTATTTATATCAACGTTAAGGCTTTGACTGCAAACCCATTGCTGTACCAGGGTAGTCAATGGGCAGTCCATGGGACAAATCCAGACTGGCAGATGCTTTTGAATGGACCTTTTTATTTACTTATTTTAAAAAATAATTTTCACTGGCCTCTGGACCTTGATTATACCTTGACCAAGAAATTTTAGCGATGACAGAAAATAATTGACTACATCTACAGACCATCTTGGAGTCTCTTACTGTAACTCCTCTTACCCATCCCAAGTTTTAGTATCCTGGCCTTCCTGTTGGCTTTCCCAGACCTGTGAAGAATCAAATACTTGGTCAATATTAACTTTCACCACTAACTGAGGTCCCTGCATTCCACCTTGGTTAATCCATTTATCATGTGCAGTTTCATTCATAGAGATGTCAGTATCTTCAGATGGCAAATCAAAAGTAAGTCGAAGGATCATTACATTCTGCTGATTCTGCTGTCGTCATTTTTCCTTTTCATTAATTGACATGATGTTTCTAGCTCGGAACTGTTAAAAAGGGGCTTAGTCGCTTGGAAAAGCACAAGAGACGATTTGCTGAACAGAAACGACTCAGCAAAGTGCATCGGGCCATCAAGTTCAGCATTGAAGGCAACAGGATGCCGCTGTAGCTCTGACACTCTGCCTTCCCTGAGTTTTAGAGGTATCTTGTGAGGGAGGTGTGAACAGTGCATGTGCTTCAGCTGGCAGCTGGCAGATTCAAGGAACGTCGTGTGAATTCACTAACCTGCACGTAGGAGGCTTGTCTCTTAATCTCTCTAATAGCTGTACTGTGTCCTGCAGGGAAAATTGATGCAGAAAATATTCTGATGTAGCACATAACTTCTGCAATGATCCTATCACGGTAGCTTTCACATGCCCTTATGGCAGATATTATTTAAAATACCCATCCTCAAATATACCTTTTGTAGGGATCCAAGTAAAGGAAGCCATCTAAGATGAGCAGGTGTATCGTAAAATGTGCTCATGTTTTAAACTAAATTAGAGACCCTCATTAAACAGATAGTTACCTAGGAAATGACACAGAACTAGCATTCTTCGCACTTAATTTAGTTCTTCATTGTTACTCCATAGTGACCTCTGTGGCTGAGTTTCTAGTAGTATGAACAAGATCTAAAAGAAAAGATTGTTCAGTCCTCTTTGGCCTAGGGAGTGATTGTGTTGTGGGGCCTTAAAGAGTAGAGGGCAAAAACTCTTTTGAGGACGGGGGGAAGATAGATCACCTGAGGTGGAGAGAGAACAAGTGATAAATATTAACCTGAATTTCTTCTGACAACCAAGTTTCTATGTTTTGGGGATGGCAGAAATTGATGGCCAGAAAGAATAATGCAGCTACTGATGGAATATCCCTGCCACTTTTTAGCTTCATATGTTACTTAAAAATGTAGAAAATAAATGAAAAGGCAGAGAAGCCCTGCATGTAATTCCAGTCAGGAATCAGTTTTCTCTGTTTTGTGATAAATGTCTGTCTGGATTCAGGTATTGGAGATCTGCTACCTTACTAACAGTCAGCCTGATTTTGGACAGACTAGCATTTGGATTCCCAACAAGTAAAAGCTGAGCTTCTGAATAGCTGCTTCTATCAGATCTCCCAAATCCCTTTCTTTTCCTGACTCAGTAATTGATTATTACTCTCTGTTGTGTTGAGATACATTCTGAATTCTCCTGGAGTATTGACAGAAAGGGCATTACTGTCCCTCTGTGGTACTGTTCCGTACCTTTTGTCTATGCAAAGTAACTTACCTGATGCTGCATCTCAGCCTTCCACTTGCATGCCATCAAAATACAGAGAGGAAATGCAAGCACATTTGTACTAAATAGTAATATTTTGTGGTCAGTTTTTCTTGTTCCCACTTACATTTCCTAGTATTCTCCAATATTATTGGTGCCTATTGAATCCCTAGTAACTGACCAATTGACATCACCAAGCGTAGTCATGTCCTCACATCAGCCAGCACCAGGAAAACTGCAGTTTACAAAGCTGTGGTGAAATGTGCTTCTGGAACTAAACTGTTGAGTTTCTGAGAACTATTCTAAATTGTGCATTTATCCAGTATGTGGACAATGAAATGGTTGCTTTAATCTGAAAGTTTGTGTGTGTGTGTCCAACCCAAAAAAATCTGTTGGAGTTCTTCTGGAACTTAATCAGAACCCTTATTGCTGGGCAATAGGTGCTGGAAGACTTAACCTTGCATGTTTTACCTTTCTTGAATCTCTTGGCTTTCTTCTTTTTTTCTCTCCCCACTCCCCAATGATAATTGTAAGTTTTATATTTTTAGTACCAGGGCACCTCTAAGAAAGGGGTAAGTCGACTGGACAAACAGATGCGGAAGTTCACAGATATCAGGAAAAAAAGCAGATCAGCTCATGCAGTGAAAATCAGCATTGAAGGCAATAAGATGCCATTGTGACCCTTCACAGAAGACTCCTTGATCTCTGCTGCGAGATGTGCAGCCATAGACTCTTTGGAGACCTGAAACTTTTTAACAAATTGGTTTTTTTAGTGTATCTTTAAATTGTCTGTTCAGCTTCTGATATAAAATGTTGTCTGAGGATTGTGAATCCTAGGACTTTGCCTCCCGACTGTATTTAAACTCATTCTGTTGTGTCCTTTGTACAGATCAAATACTTGTTGTCCTCTTTAGACAATAAAAATCCTTCAATTTTTTGGGGGGGTGTCTTGATTGATCAAAGGGCTAGGGTGGGAGGACCCACAAGGCAGTAACTAAATAATGTTCAGGAACTTATCTATTCTGCCTTTGGAGAGCTGCAGGTGTCAGCTTTGGTGTCAAAATACCTTAAACCATAGCTGTCTCCTACTGATCATTTTTAATCTCATGGTTTCGGCCCCAAGATTAGACTTGCGTGCATATTTGTAAAAATCCAGGCTTTGTAGAGCTGAAACTGCCAGTGATTAAAACAATTGATTGACCTGAGATTACACAGTATTGAAGAATCATGATGAGTGGTGAAAAAAGACCAAGGTGGTTTTTTTAAGCATGAATGATAGAAAGCAAATAAGAGTACTGCTCTCCCCCTGCACTTAAGTATAATGTCATTAACTGAAGAAAACTGTTGTTAGTTTAATTACTTAGAGTGTCTTAATGACTGAACCATAAGGGCAGATCTTTAGGCTATCAAGAGTGCTGAAG
Source organism: Apalone spinifera (assembly GCA_030068395.1). NCBI lineage: Eukaryota > Metazoa > Chordata > Testudines > Trionychidae > Apalone > Apalone spinifera. The sequence continues at coordinate 165,974,129 of JANRFK010004149.1, forward strand.
GAAACTGGCTCTTGGGTGCTGCATATTTTCTTTACTAAATGGCTCATAGACCCTCTAGATGATCATGCTACTCTTCCTTCTTGCGGCAAAAAGATTGTAGAGGGGAATTGTGTGCAGCTATCTCTGAAACTCTTCTTTGGGGCCAAGCAAGAGGATTCTGGTCCCTGCTGCAGGTTTAGAGTTCAGTTAAGTGGATAATATCTACTGTATATTTGAAAGAATGTGTGTCCATCTGTCTGTTCAAGAACTCCTAAACATTGAGAACTAGGACCAGCAAATCTGATATGCAGCTTCCTCTTATAACTTAATGCAAGGCCAGGGTTTGGTTGTGCCAGGACAATGGGATTGTTTTTTTGTAACCTGGAAAGGGAGTGAGCTCTAGGAGGGACAGTTGTACTGTAGAGTGACTACGGGGTAGGAGGGAGCAGCAAGGGGCCAGAGATGGGGACAGCTCTAACCCCACTGGGGGTAGCAGAGGCAGGCATGGAGGATAAGGTTCCTACTATGTACCAGGAGAGCCACTGGCTCCTGCAGCCCTCACACCAATTCTCTGTCCTGAGCACCTCCTCCCACCCACACCCTGACTCTTGCACTTTCGCGCCCCCCCCCCCAAATCCAACCAGTGCCCTTGGTCTCATCTACCCTAGGGCCTACACTTCCCCACCCTTATTAGCCCCCTTCCCCGAGCCTTCTCACTGACGTCTTCACACACTACACTCCCCAGTCTCCTCTGTTGAGCCCCTCTTAAGGACACAAGCCAGGGTGGAGGTAAATGTGCTAGTTTGTTTATGATTAGAGTGGGTACACTGAGTTAAACCCTGTGAAATCACAGAATGATCCATTGTCAAAGGCTAATTAGAGGTGCAGGGCCTTTCTAGATGGTACTTTCTCCTTTCTCACCTCTTGTGCACTAGAATGTGTAAAAGGGAAAGACCGACAGTGAGTGGTGCCATGATATGTTCTGTGACTCACAGTATTAACTATTGTTGGACACTGTTAGAGTCTAAGGTGCTTAAATACACACAGGCTGTGTCTGCATCAAGCACACCCCCACCCCGCAGCCCAGCCCAGACCTCCCCACTCTACAACCCAGCTGAGCTCAATTTCCCTGCACCTTCCCCCAAACCATGCGGACATGCTGAGCCAGCGCTGATTCCCTGCCCCTGTCTCCCTTCCTTTGGCTGTGTCTACACTGGCGCGATCTTGCACCAAAGCGGCCGCTCTTGTGCAAAAACTTACTGCCTGTCTACACTGGCCTTGTGTTCCTGCGCAAGTAAACTGACGTTCTACTGTATAAAAATCAGGGCTTCTGGCGCAAGAACTATGATGCTCCTGCTCAGGAATAAGCCCTCTTGCACAAGAACTCTTCCAGAAGAGGCCAGTGTAGACAGGCAACATGAATTTCTTGCGCAAGAAAGCCCTATAGTTAAAATGGCCGTCAGAGCTTTCTTGCGCAAGAGAGCGTCTACGCTGGCAAGGCTGCTCTCGCACAAAAGCACATGCCACTGTAGATGCTCTCTTGTGGAAGAGTTTTTGCACAAGAATTCTTCCACAAAAGAGTTCTTGTGCAACAAGCTGCCAGTGTAGACATAGCCTAAAAGGCTTGGAAGAAAAATCAAAGGACAGCACCCAAGCAGTCGGCTGATTAAACCTGCTGGTCTGTGGTGTTAGTTTGCTGCTACTGGAAATTCTAATCTTTCTCAACTGTTACTATAATCCCCTTAGAAGGGAGAGGACCAAACAGACTAAACATCCCTGCCTTTGAAAGCTGCTGCAGCATAAACTTTCAACTTCCTTTAGACTACAAAGGATATTTAAGCTTTTCATCTTATTTTCCTCCTTACGGTGAAGCTAATAAAGGAGATTAACATGTTTCTTGACTCAAATGCAGTCTTATAAAACTTGATGAATTCTGAAGCCGCTACCTTTCAGTAATTAGTCCCATGAGGTGATTAACTCAACTGCAGCATTGTCAACATAGTTCACTATCCTAATTCTCTCAACTGTGAACTGAATGTACTACTGTCACATGGAGTGGACCAGCTGGAGAACAAGGCTATTTCCTGCCCCAGTCCACTGCAGAATAAAGACAACACAATCTTTATAAAGCTTTTTGTTAAACCATCCACAGCAATGTTTCCAGTGCAGTTGTTTGTATTACAAAATGTCAGGACCAGCAAATACTATATTACATTTATTAGCAGAATGACAAGGAATACTCAATAGACTAGATTTAATAAGCTACTTTTTAAAGTTAAACTATTGCAAAATTTTCCAGTTTTACAAACCGCTTGATTAGTGTGTTCACTGTAGCTTGTGTAGATACACGGCTAAGGGAGCATACTGGCTACGTCTAGACTGGCATGATTTTCCGAAAATGCTTTTAACGGAAA
>JANRFK010004149.1:165982399-165995880 GCA_030068395.1 Apalone spinifera
GGATGCCCCCCTCTGCTGTCCTGTTGGACCTGGGGGTGCCGCCCTCTATTGATTCATTGAGTCTGCGGGTGCCCTCCTCTACTGATTCATTGAGTCTGGGGGTGCCCTCCTCTGCTGTCCTGTTGAACCAGGGGGCACCCCTCTTCACCTTCCCATTGAGCTTGGGGGCTTCCTGCTCCACTGTCCCATTGAGCCTAGAGGCAACTTTCTGTGCAGCCTGTGTGGGCCTTTGAATCAGGCCACAGGGAAAACGAGCTGAGAAACAGGAAAAACAGACGGTGGGTTTAGGTGTCACGTTTTGATCCCTAAGCTAATTCTGCTCCGCTGAGCCCCGGGCCACCCGCTGCCCCTTCCCAGCGCCCAAGCGCAGGCAAAGAGCTGTGCAGTGGGCATCCGCTCCTAGAGCAAACGCACCGCCCACTGGGTCCTGGCTCTGTGTCTGCCCACGACCTCCCGTGACTCGCGCCAACACTGTCCTAAGGGAGGCTGTGTCTGGCGCCTCCCCGAGCGCCCCGTGGCCGCGCTGAGTCAGCGGCGTGCTCGCTCTGCCTGGGACGGCGTGGAGTCCTCTGCTTCCCGCTCGCCAGGAACTCCTCCCTCCTGAGGTGCTGCTGACCGAGCCGACCAGTCCCAGGGATACTTGGGATTCCAGGTCAGGGGTTGCCTTTAGCAAAAGGATCCCAGTGGAGGAAAAGCCAGATTTCCCCAGTGGCTGGGGGTCCCATTGGCTGCAGTCCTACCCCAGATTTTCCCATCGATTCACTGGGGCACGTGGGCAGCCCAGCCCAGAGGGCAGGGCAGTGGCTGAGACCCTGTTCTGCTCGTCATGCGACGTTAGCCGGAGTCCGGAGCCCTTACCTGACTGAAGACAGCTCTTCCCGTCTTCCCCCAGCGCGTACCCCTGCGCGCAGGAGCACACCACCCCGAGGGGGAGGGCAGCATCTTGGCAATACTGCCAGCAGCCGCCGTTCTTGTACCAGCACTCCAGCTTCTCTGCAGGGGGACACAAGGGTGCACCCAGCTCTTGCTAGGAAAGGGCCCAGGAGCTTCCAGCTATTCGATTGACTGCTCGGTGTGGGGGGCAGGGGAGAGAAACCCCCCACGTCCCACAACCGGACTGAACCATCACATGCTGCCACCCACCGTCTTCACCTTTCCCTCCCTTTGCCCCTTTATTACAGTCACACCTAGAGACCGTCGCTGCAGCAAGGTGTGCTAGGTGCTGTCCTGACTGCAGGAGAGACAGGCCCTGCCGGGGAGACCTTACAGTCCTCTCTGTGCTTCTTCCAGTCTCCCTTCTGTGATTAGCCTGTAAGCGCCTGGGGGCAGGGCGGTTCTGGGAGGTGCTGCACACAGCGTGCACTGTGACGAGAAGTGAGTGACAAATGGGAGGCAATGAAGCACCACAGAGGGCTCCATGATGGACAAAAAATGTGTCCGGCTGAATTGGTCTTTGTTCTCACTGCTAGTGAGTTTGCACAGTTGTGAGGCCAACAGGCAGAACCGAACCTGGGGCCTCAGCAGCTTCATGCATGAGCTAGAAGCCAGCTGGCGCTCGGCTCAGGCTGTAGAGCAGACTCGTTCATGCACTCTCTGTAAGTGGTCAAAGTGCCGCTCTGCGGGACAGTGAACCGCACCCAGGAGGTGTGTGGGTTACACAGTAACTCCCTGTCCTTGCTTGCAGCTGGCAGCTGGCATCTCAATGGGGGAGGAGTCAGAAGCTTTTTTTAAAAAAAGGCAGTGGCCCCACCATTTTGTTCTACAGTTGTTCCTGTGACTGCTGCATGGCTTTGGGGGAGGAATAGCTCAGTGGTTTGAGCACTAGCTTGCTAAACCCAGGGTTGTGAGTTCAGTCCTTGAAGGAGCCATTTAGGGACCAGGGGCAAATCTGTCAGGGATGGTACTTGCTCCTGCTATGAGGCAGGGGGCTGGACTCAATGACCTCTTGAGGTCCCTTCCAGCTATATCTTTAAAAAACTTATTGTACGCTGAGCTTTGACACAGTCAAGGAAGCTGATTACTCAGATAATGGAGCCTCCAGGCATGCAGCTCTGTGATCCCAGCATGTCTCTTGCTGGTTGGAGGGCACCAGCGCTGTCGCATATCAGCCAGGCCGGTGGCGTTAATAAGCAATGCTCAGCCCTGCGCAGGGACCCCGCACAGGTGCCTAGCAGTGTTCCCTTTAAGCCGGGTGCTTGTGTGGCCTCTCAGGATTCAAATGCTGCCGAGCTGATCAGCAGTGTGCCCATGGTAGGTTTTTGTCTCTACTGGCGGTGCGCATTCACACCTGCCTCAGTGCACACACATTTATTCTGCACTAGGATGGAAAAAACAGAGAAAACTCGGGTGCCGAAGGGTGAATTTCTTCAACTGCGCATGTCTCCGTGTGCATGGCTGCACTCACCTGTTTCACACAGCTTTCCTTGGAACAGGGGGGGGCAGATACAGAGATAATCATAGTGTTTCTCTTTGCAGAGTCCACCATTCTTGCAGGGATTCTCTTTGCAGGGATTTAAACCTGTTTGGAAGAAGAAACACGCGTTGTGCTACCTGCTCACATACGGTTCCGGGGCTTAGCGAGGAAGCTGACACACAATCTGTCTGCATCTTCTCTCCACGCCGCCTCGTGGCAACCAACAATCTCCCCCTCGCCTACCTTTGTAATGAAACCAAAACTCCATCTGCAAGAAATAACCACGAGAGAGGAAAACTGTAGTTAACAGGGCACAACACATCCCCTACTGACTACATGCATTCCGAAATAACGGTCCCTGGAGCATTTTTCTTTTTCTAATCTAGACTGGTGCTGTGAGTTCACCCTTAGCTGCCGAGAGCAACACTTTGGCCAGCCAGTTAACCATGGGTTGGCAGTGACAGTTAACTGGTTAAACTAGTAGTGAATCAGATAGAAAAGGGGGACTAGGCTTTCAGAGCTGGCGTGCGCTCTCTTGTTAAGGGTACCTAATTTCTGGTTGGTTGTTTAATTCCATTTTTACAATTAGCTAATAATAATAAGCAACATTATAAAGTTTGTTTATCATTAGCACCCTGGTGGCCTTCGGGCTTGTGCTTTATCATACACTAGAACTTCTGGGTAAGAGCTTTTTTTTGTACCTCCCCACTGCTCAGTTATTGCTCGCTGCTTTGCCTGACGTTATTGTCCTCACCGTTTTCTCCTGTGACTTGAAAATCTCCTTTGCCTCCTCGAAAGAGCACGTTTCCTCAAAGCATTCTCTCTCCAAGTTCCCTGAGTGAATCTCCTCCAGGAACTGGTTAGCGCGTTTACGGACCTTCAGCACCTGGTGAGCTTCATTGTGACTCACAAACACTATGAACACAAAGTTGGAGCTGACCATTAATGCTGTCGCACAAAGCCAAAACTTCATCTTGAGGAGAGAAATGAGTAACTTATGCTTTCACTTGGCCAAATAACACAGCGGAGGAGACGACTTTCCAACAATCGGAACAGATGCAAGAACAATTTCACTCAGTTTGGCTGTGCCCCGACAAGGTCAGTATTCCTCTCGGTCATGGTCCACGGAACAGTATTTCAGTGGATTTAAGAGTATTTCATTTAAAAGGATCCAGTCTCGAAATTCATGGCTTTGGGTTAAAGTTCATTTATTTGTGCTAAGGACCGGTTATAGGGTTGGGCTGATCTCAGTTAATCATAGACTTACTGTGTCCAAATGAAATTAAAAAAATTGTCTAAATGTTTTATGTCCAAGATATACAAACAGAGCGGCTGTGTGATCTCAGAGAAACCCGAGACAAGAAACGTGCAGCAGAAATGAAAGCGAACACCCTGAATAGGTGTCAGCAATAAAGCAGACCCCGCTTGCCTGGTTATAACGTTTTTTTGGCAGGACGTTTCTTCCACCGTAAAACACCTCTGGACAAAAAGGGAGCTTCTGATAGACCAGAGCAGGGGAGGAAAGTCTACAATACTTCTCACCCACTTCACACCCACCTGCTTAGCTGTTGCTTATAAGCCCCTTTGTGACCATATCAGAGCTTGTAGGAAACATCTTAAAAGAAAGTTACCACCACTTGACTTTATGCCACCTTGTGAAAAGTTCCCCACTTTTCTTTTGCTCGGGCAGTGCCAACATGCTCTTCCCATTTTGGCTAAAGCATCCAGGGTAGACTGTACACTGCAGGTCAAACGTTCAGTTTGGCATGTGTGACGTTCAGGAGGACTGTGGTCACTTTCCTGTTGAACAGCGGCACTGGGTGAAGTAGGAGACCGATATAAGAGGCTGTTAAGCAGTACTCAGGCTCCTGTAATTAAGCCATGGTATCCCTGCACCTCTGCCTTGGGAAACAATCATGCGGTTCCTGCATCAGTAAATTACTAGCCCTAGGAGCCTGGAACCCAATGGAAGAAGTTAGATCGTTATCATTGTCTCAGTGTAAGAGAAGAACTCCAAAACTATAGGAGTTGTAATCAACAGCTTCTCCCGACAGATAAAAGGGAACTTCCTGCTGACCAAGCTAGGAAGAGCTGTCCAAAGCTTGTCTCAGCTGGAAGTCACTGTGAGGCCAGGTCTACACTAAAAGGGATCAAATCAAGATACCAAACTCCAGCTACATAATTAACATACCTTAACTCAAGTTTCTGCACAGTTTCAGCAGCAGGAGGCCAATGGGAGCAAACGCTCCCTTACTCCTCAAGAGGAGCAGGAGTACTGATGCCAACAGGGGTGCCCTCTGAGTTTGATTTAGCGGGTCTTTATTGAACCTGCTAAATCAAACTCCGGAAGACGGATCGCAACAGTGTCGATCTTCTCCATCGTGAAGACAGCCCTGAGGTAAATTTTCAAACTGCCTGCCTGATCCAAAGCACTTAAATGTGTCCTGATCCTGCAATCAGATGCATGAGGCTTTTTGGTGTCTTTGCCATTCCCAGTCGCAGGCTTGGGTTGTCGGGAGGCATCGTGGGGCCCAGTGCATAGAGCACTAGGCTGAGAGTCAGGAGACCCGAGTTCTGTTCCCATCTCTAATACTGACCTGTGTATAAGGTCACTTAATTTCTCATTACAGCTCTGCAAAAATGGGGTTACCGACGCTGTCCTTTGCCCAGTGCTTCAAGGGCTACCCAGGACAAGTGCTGCAGAGCAGTTGTATTAAATCACCCCAAACCCATATTCAGGTGCTTAACTTTGGTCAGTGAGAATGTGGTCCCCTGTGCCTAACTCATCAAGTCCCATAGGGCCGGCATCACAAGGCCATTACTGGGCCTCGGGCAGGAAGCTCAGATACGGCGCGATCATTAATAACGAGGAACACCCCCCATTTTGTGCCTGGGCATTTCAGGAAGTGCCTCTCGCCAGCTGTCCCCTCAGGAATCTGCACTCAGAAAACAGGTGCAGCGTAAACAGCAGGCTCTCGGGGTGAGGCAGTTCCTACCTGAAAATGAAACCGACCAGCTGCCATAGATGGAACACATCAGCAAGAGAAGTGTCGGCAGGGAGGCGCCTCTCGCCATTTTCGTGGCCATACAGAATCCTCAGCTTCACAGACCCCTGCCTGGCGAAAAGGAGAAGGAATGGCTAGACGGTCCCTGGACAAACCAAGTCGGGAGCAGCACGTAGCAAGAGAGAGAGAGAGAAATGGACGCAAGGAAAAAGAGGAGGCAATGCAGAGAAAAACTAGGTCTCGTTGATCTGATCCCATTTGTGTTCCCCAAGAGCCATTGCACACCGCTCACAAGGCAAAGCGAGCAGCCGCCAGAGCCCAGGAAAGTGGCAACGGGCAGAGCCTGAGCCAAGTCCATGGGAAGACACTGACTGACTTCAGTGGGCTTTGGAGCTGGCCAGTTCCACTCTGAGCCCTGTTAAAGGTCCTTGACGACCCTTGGGCCCAGCTCTGGCTTGCACGTTGGCTAGTCAAGCTGGGGCCTTGTAGCGGCTGTGAACTCCTGGTGGGCTTGTCAAGTGAGCTCCGAATGCTGGACTGGACCTAGTGAGCCACCTGCCCGTGCAAGCCCAGGACAGCAGCGCACACCTGCCGGCCAGGGGATTTCTTCATAGGCTCCAAACGTCAGGGAACCTGACAAGGAGGGCAGTGCAGTCCAGGGGAGCCAATGGGGGGGGGAGGGGAAGTCCATGCTCCCAGAAAGGGCGGGGCTTTGGCAGAAGAGGAGGGGCCAGGGCAGTCAGCCCTCAGCACTGCCCAGAACGGCCATGTCACCACCCCCATCCCTTAGAGCCACCAGGCCCTGCTGCGCAGCACTCCGGTGGCAATTGAAAGGGCCGGGGTTGCTGGGTGCTGCCACTATTGCGGAAGCAGCCACCAGGCTCTTTTGCATTGCTGGGCCCCGGGGTAACTGCCCCCTTTGCCCTCCCCCCCATCAGCTGCTTTTTCACACTGACAGAAAACCAGGGTCCACCCCACCCACACTGGGCCACAGTTACAATTACTTACCGTTGTAGGTGCTCGAAGCGCTATCGGGATGAACACCGACGACAGCCGTGGGGGCCTGGCGGTTGATCATTTAACCGAGCACAAATATTGACAGAGGCAGCGCAGCCCTTTGGAGCCCATGGAGCCAACCTGCCTCTCACGCAGAAATGGTTTTGTTCCGTCCTGCAAGCCAGCACTCATGGCGGTTTCCCTGCTTCACGGGGAGGGCTGGGAGTGGAGCATTTATGCGGGTTTCTGATCCCATTCTTTGGCAGTGCACTGCTATCCCCTGGCTTGAATGACACACGAACACGTCAGCTCTACAAATATCTGCTGCAATCAGTGACCCTCAGATTTGTGCACGGAGGAGCCATTTGCGGGAAGGCAAATGTCGCCCCCGATAGCCGTGGCTTATCATGGTTGCTGCCTTTAGTTGGAACCTTGGCTTAGATGCTTTAACAAGGTTATTCCTAACAGAAGAGGCAGCTCCGTCCTGCTAGCTCAGTAGATAGCAACCCCCCGTACTCAGATGCAAAGTTCCCTGGGATTCTTGCAAATGCTTTCCTATCAAGAAACATCATCCTGCATTTAATTCCCTTTGTTACCCCCTCTGCCTTAACTCTAGTCCCAGATAAAACACACTATGCAAAGTCTCAGAGGGGTAGCCATGTTAGCTCGGAGCTGAAAAAACTAGGAGTCCTGTGGCACGTTAGAGACTCACAGATTTATTAGGGCACAAGCTTTTGTGGGGAAAGCCCACTTCATCAGGTGAATGGGAGTGGAAGTTTCAGAAGCAGGAGTATATATAAGGGAGAAGCTGCTTGTGTGAATAACGCTCATCAAGTCAGAGTGGAAGTGGGTCACTCATAGCATTTGGTATGGAGATGTGAATATCCAAAGGGTAAATTGCCTTTGTAGTATGTTAACCAGCTGAGATCCTTATTCTGTCCTAAATTCATTGTGTTGAATTTGCAAATTAATTCCAGTTCAGCTTCTCTCTTTGTAATGGGGGTTTGATGTTCTTTTGTAGAAGGACGGCTACTTTCCAATACATCCCTGACTGTCTAGCATTCCCCTACCTACAGGCTATGCGTGTTAACATTCCTGATGTCTACGGAAAGTGTGTTTCAGGGGAATCCAGCACAACATCAAGTCCTTGCCTTCCTTAATATTCTGCTGACCCTGCTTCAGGTAAGCGCTTAAGCATGTGCTTAACCCTAACCCCTGAAATCAATGTGACTACTTACATGCATTAAAAAACTGCATTGCTGAATGGGGATTAGATTTTTGTGTAAGTATTTGTCCAGAGATGTTCCAATTGGATCAGGGAGGTGGTGATCCAAAGTGGGAAGGGTGGGTGAGATGCTATCATCATTTGCCATGGTGCCTGGATTGTTTGATTTCTTGAAGGCTCATTACTATCTGCAGTAACATTTATTTTAGAAGGTTTAGGGATGAAGACAAAGGCCATGTCCTCACTGCTGCAGAGATGAACGCCGCAGCGGTTGATCTTCCGGCACTTGATTTAGTAGGTCTAGTAAAGACCCACTAAATCAAATGCTGATAGCGCCGCCATTCACCACAATACTCCTTGGAGTTGTGAGGAGGAATGGAAGTTGATGGGACTTTTTTTCCCATCAACCTCCTGCTGTGGGGACAGCACTGAAACTCGGCTTTAGATGTGGCAACTCCAGCTACATTATTTTTGCGCAGATGGATTTGTGCACTGTAAGCCAACCTTCTGGCTTTAGTATAGACAGGACCTATGCCTACAAAACATTTAATTTTAGTTGGACAAGGAGGCGAGCATGTGGCTCTTATGGACTCCACAGATCTGTAAATGAAGTACCAGAACTGGTTGCCATCTCCAACCCCACTACAGGGATTTTGTCCAGTAATTGGGAGACAAGGGTATCACTGGGGCATCTTGAAGTGCAGTAGAAACTAGGAATTAAAGCTCTGCCCCTACTCCTTTCGGAGTCAAGAGCAAAACGTCCGTTGGCTTTGTCGGGAGTGGAATCGTGGCCCGAATTTGCAAGTAACAGAGTGCGGGGAAGTCTCACTTAGCTCACAAATCAGCCTGTTGTGTGAAAACTGGGATGAAAGGTGGGACTGACTATCATGGAGCAAGCTGAGAACTATGGGTAACTAGTAAACATGTCATGGTAAGGCTGAAACAGTAACCCTGGCCAGTGACGATAGTGTAACCGATGATATTGCTGACTGGTTCCCTAGTGAGAAAGCACCTCTTTAGATCTTGCCTTTTAAAACTGAAATAATTGCCCCTTACCTGGCACACAAAAACCAACTCCCAATTACAATGTAATTAAAAGAAAACACGTCAGGCATATCACATTGAGGGATTCTCGGAAATACCTCCATGGAATTAGCTATCCAGGCTAAAAGGGGTCAATTCCCCAATTTCCTGCTGCTGCTTTGAACACCTCTGTCTTATACTGCTGTAACGTGAACCACACTTATGTTCACCTGATATGTTAACTCAAAAGGAGAAAAATTCTCAGCCTTGCACCTCAGCTCCCAAACAGCTCCGGTGATTAGACAGTCAGTTACAGGCTGGGGCACATCATCACCCATCTCATCTCGTCCTTGGACTATAAGCTCCTTGAGTCAGGTCCCCTCTTTTTGTCATGTGATGGCACAACTGATGTCCCTACAAACAAATGTGATGGGGGAAGCAGCAAGGAAAAGCGCACAATTCACGTAAGCTTGCTTTATGTACTCTAGCTTTATTGCCAGGAGGCCTGACAGCACATTGTACTGTGTATTGTTACGAGCATACAGCCACAGTGACCCCAATTCTTCTGAAGGAGAATCAGCCCTTACATGAGATGTCTATTGTTTAATTTGCTGCTGGATCCACTCCAGATATTGGCTGACTTTGGTGTAGACTCCAAACTTCTCCTTTTTCCCACAACCTTCTCCCCAGCTCACCAGTCCCACTAGGAACCAAGTGTTCTTGAACTTCGTGATCATGGGGCCTCCGCTATCCCCCCCACAGGCATCCTGTTTGTCTTCGATGTTCCCGGCACACAGCATGTTCTCAGAGACATCATGCCTCATGGCTTGGGCACAGTCGCTCCACGGGACCAGGGGGATCTCAATGTAACTGAGGACAGCCGAGTAATTCATGGAGACGTCACTCTGGCTGCCCCAGCCAGTCACCACCATCTGCCTCCCATTGGCCATCAGCTCCTGCTCCGCCAGTTTCTTGTTGGGAAGGCAAATAGGCAGCACAAATTTGTTGAAGACGATGGGCTGGGCCAGGTGCAGTATGGCGATGTCATTATCGGAGGTCTCTTTGCTGTAGTTTTCGTGGCTCACGTACTTGTCCACCACAATGGTTTGCTCTGTTTCCTCATTCCGCTGCCGGTTGTATTCACCTGCAGGAGCAATGTGGAAAGAGATGAGAGCCTCATTCCTTGCCTAACACCATGGCAGGACTCAGGTCTGCTGAATGCTCAGACTTGTCCCTGCTTTCTTACCGTAAGAGTTTGCACATTGTATCATGTTTTATATCTTAACAGTGTTATACTTAATGGGCCTTCCACGCGTCCCTAGCACAGCAAAAGCAGGAAGTTTGCACAAGTTTTTTGACACACGGTTAGCAGCTGATTGGCTGAACTCCTTGATGGAGACTTCCTGGACTAGTCCATTCTAGAAGCTGGAATCTGCATGGTAAGATGTTCATGACCAATAGACTTTACATTTGTTGTGTAGTGCACACCCGTTGGTCACTTGGAACTGCATCGCCCCAGGATGGCGGCTTTAGGGCTTTACTCAGGGCAGTTCCATACCTAAAGGGCTTCCTGGAAGATAGGGTGAAGGGACTTGTGAGAGCAGTCTCACTTGTGCACACAGTGAGAGAGACCCCGGCCCTGCTGGCACAGAGCGAAGGCAGCGTGGGACAACGCAATGAGACACAGCGGCAGAATCTCCATCTCTGGAGATATTTCAGAGTAGGTTAGATAAATGTCTATCAGGGATGGTCTAGACAGTATCTGGTCCTGCCATGAGGGCAGGGGACTGGACTCGATGACCTCTCGAGGTCCCTTCCAGTCCTAGTATTTTATGATTCTATGAGCCGGAAGGGCCTTAAAGGAAAGGACGAGAAGGCTGCATTTCAGACACTGGAGAACAGAGCACCAGGGAAGGGGCTCAAAGACTTGATCAGGGTGAGAGGCCAAAATGCTGCTCCGAGTGGTATTAATGCCCATGATGGCATCTCAGAGTTTGGGCCATTGATTCCCTTAGTGGGATATTTCCTCCAAGTATCTACCACGCTTAGCAAAAAGCAGCCAAGGTCGAGGCTGGATTATTCCTCTGCTGTCAGAGCAGATAGGGAGAAAACTCCTCCAAAGGGCTTCTATTTGAACGAGAAGGGAACGATGCTTGTGGGGGGGTTGTTTGGAAATACGGGGTTAAATTTGGTGGACATTTCTCCATGCCTCAGACACGTGCACGGCTCGATGGGCTGACTCTGGAGAGGCGCCGTGGAAATGACTCTCCACTGGACTGCCCGTGCCCTCCATCTGCCCCAGCCTGGCTAGTTCAAATCCACCCCTCTCCTAAGCGGAGATCTCTAAGCATGCCACACTGCTCGGTGGTTTGCAAGATGGATGCATGCCTGCCTGGAGGCAACCTGCAGCCCATCTGAGTTCTAAGCGTGGCCTGTGTGCCGGGGTGTCAGATTCCGCTGGTTCCCCCAGGTCGGTTTTTTCCTAGCGGTTCTATGAAGAGACAGGCCTGGAGCGGAAGGGCCCATGAAGTGAGGTGTGGGCTGACGGCATGCAACACTGCACTCCCGCTGCACCCAATCAACGCGCAGCCATGGGCAACTGGCACATGCCGCACAGTCTAGCTAGCAAAGCCACCCTAACATGGGAGAGCAACTTGGTTCTGACAAGCCTGTGGCTCGCTGGGATGAAGCCACCCATGCGGCCCACTCATTAGCCTAAGTGGCACCTCCCGGGTCTACACAAAGATTCCTTTGCACGTCTCTTCCTCGTGACCTATTCCAGATCGGGGTGCAGGAACCTAGTGGTGCCGCCTAAGCAGCAGCATTCTCCGTAGCCCTGGGGCATGGGGTGCAAGCCAGCGCCCTGCCAGGGGCGTGCAAGCACAGTGGGACTGGGAGCAGAGCTCCAAAGTGGGGGCTCCCCCACCGTAGTTCCCAGAGTCCAGTGGGGGAACGTCACCTCCTCTGTGTTTCACTTTGGAGAGACGCAGGGGAGCACACAAGGTACCAGTCCCTGTAGCTCACAGGCTCTTGGCTGCTAACAGACACCAGATGCCTTTATTAACATGCTTGTACAATCTTGGGTAGGTACGACGGGGTGCCTGGCCAACCAAGCTCTAGATGCAGAGTGACAAGCTCGCGCTATCACGGGGCGTCTTTCCCCCAAAAGGACATGGCCCAGGCCCCGGAAGGAGAATGTAACATCTTTAAAGAGAGTAGCGCAGGAGGTGGGGGGTTTCCATACCAAGTCTTACTTTGAACCGCCCTTTGCCTTCAACGCAGTGGGCTGCTGTTAGAACCCAGGAGGGGTGGATGAGGACACCCCCGCACTTAAACTTCCCCTTGCCATCCAGCAGCATCGCCTGGAACAGAGAGAGAGAAGGACCCACCTCCGACACGTTGGACTGGACACGTTCCTTCTCCAGGCAGCAGTCTGCCCCGCCCCACGAGTACCAGAGCATGTGGCAATCGCGGAGACCAAAGCTCCCCGCGTGGTGGGCAGAAGCACCCTGACCAGAGAGCCACTGTCCATCTAAATCAGTCGGCAGGTTTCTCCTTGGCTGGGGCTGGGCTCTCTGCTCAGGAGACACTGCTGGGGGACTCATGCTGCTCCTTCTGTTTGGAGACGCGTAGCTCAAGCAAGGGATGGATTAGCCCAACCACCACCATGTGCCTGAAGTGAGTAAAACGTCTTGGACTCATTCTCCTTTACACTAAGAGCTCTTACTGCTGCCCCAGTAGAGTAAAGGGTCTTAGTGTACACGAGAGTCAGGCCCAGCCCCACGTGAGGGTGGGGGGCAGAAGAGCGCACAAGGCTCCGTGCACTGCTCCGGCCTTCAGCACTAGCGCCGCACTCCCACTGCTAGAACCTGCTGCTCTCTGCTTCTGGGGGCAGCATGGTCTGTGGTCCCAGGATAGGTAGGAAGCTGCCTTAGCCCCCCCCCCCCCCCCCCCCCCCCCCCGCTGCACTGCTGCCTGGGAGCCACTCAAGCCCCAGCCCTGCCACACCCCCAAAGCTGAAGCTCCAACCTCAGCCCCCACCCCAGAACCCACACTTTAGTCCAATTACGTTGGGTCACGGGCATCAACAATTTTGTTCAACTGGGTCATGAGGAAAAAAAAGTTTGAAACCCCCTGGACTAGAGCAAGCTCTGTAACTCGAACAAGGCTCGTTCTGCATTTATAAAAACAAAACGGTCCTAAAACAAAGAAGATTCAGTTCTTCCCGCGCTAGTCCGACAATGGTCAGCGTGTGCTGCAGGAGATAGGCAATGCATTGAAGAAGTGGTTCTCCCCAGCTTGCTGGCACATTGCCGGCACAAACATCACGATGGTGCATACATGGGCACGGTGAGCAAGAAAAATACTGCTTGGCAGAGAGTGGTCAGGCTAACAAAATACAACAAAAGTGACACTGGCTTCGGCTCTCCTAACCCTTCCCCTAAAATAAGGAGAACCTTGGCTTACGGAAGTGCCGTCATTCATGACCTAAGCGCTTTACTGGGCATATGAAGCAGTTCTGGGTAGTGCCTGAAAACTCCACCACAAAAGATTATTTATTTCTCACCTGCCAGGGACTCTCTCCTTTTCTTCCCATTTTCCCCCCAGTGAGTCGAATTTGGACCCCTGATTTGAGATCCATGCGATATGCCTTCACTTTTCCACAGGCGAACTCCACTTCAAGAGATAAATCAAAGAGGTCAACCAGCAAAATGCAGACAATGCAACACAATCCCTGTCACCTTTTCATATATATAGTAGCCCAGTGTCTGTAACGCTGACGTACACGGCCACGCCCCCTGGCCGTGTACGTCAGCGC
>JANRFK010004149.1:166001841-166035993 GCA_030068395.1 Apalone spinifera
CCCCCCCCCAACTTCCTCACAACCCCCTGCCCTGATTCCTGCACCTCCATCCTCCCCAACCCTCTGCCCTGATTTCCACCCTGACTCCTGCCCCACGCCCACTCCCTGCCCCAAGCCCCCCTCCATACTCCCATTTCTTACAGGTACTTCTGCATTGAAACATCCTCACCCCCCTGGCGTGACCCCGCATGGGGCAATACAGCAGCACCTGTATTTCACCCCAGGGGGAAGGGACAGTAAATCCTGAGCCGAGCCAGAGTTTGTGGTGGTACTGGAGGGAGCCAAGCCAGGCCAAAGGGGTTCTGAGGCCGGCAGGGAGAGGAAGACGGCGGCTGTGGGACAGGCTGGTGGTGGGGCAAGAGGAAAAGGCGACAGGGCCTGGGGGAGCCCTGCCAGCACACACAGGGCAGACAGGCCTGGGTTGGTTTTTTACAACCAGAACCGCAAGGAACAGAAACCCAGAGCCAGCGCCTCACTGGTGTAAAGCGACACAGCTGTGTTGGCTGCACGGCCGTGTCTGCCCTCGCAGACAGCAGGGATACTGAGGGGAGCGCTCCTGCCACGAAGACGTTCCCCAAATCAGCGTTCACTGGATCATTCATTCCCCCTCCCCTCCCAGCCTGAGGGGAACGACTTACGGTTGCTTCCCTGGTTTCAAATATCTCACTGGCCTCCTCCAGGTCACACTGCTCCTCCTTACACTCTCGCTCCAGAGAGCCTGGCTTGAGCTCCTCCAGAAAAGAGTTTGCCCGCTTCTGGATTTTCAGGATTTGGTTCGCATCGCGGCCGCTGTAAAATACTTGAAGCCGAGAGAGGCGAGGGCTCACGCCTGGCACTGACCCCGAGTGTGCAGCCCCTTTCAGAGCCCACCACTCCCTCCTTAGCTGCAGCTTCAGACCCCTTCTGCCTGGTTTTCAGAGAAGCCCAGGAGCATTTCTAAGAGTCAGGCCCAGGTGGTCTGGAATTGGACACGCGAAAACTCAGAGGGCTATGAAATCTGTGACGGTACCTGAGCACACGGGCCCCGCAGGGCACTTCTCAGCCGTGGGGAAGGGGCTGGGGTAGGAACCCTGAAGAGCTGAATGAAGGTCCCACTTGGGGAATGTCTGGGTTTGAGGTCAAAGGCCCTATTTTCAGCAGAGAACTGAATCACCGGCAATGGGCCACTGGGGCTGCCCGGTGGACCTAGCAAGGGTGGTGAAGCCACATCAGCCAGGCTGTTTTGGGTCTAGCTCTGCCCCGTGTCAATGCACGGTGCTGCAACAGACCCACCCACCCAGCACCACGAGGCTGCTCAGACCCTCCCCAAGGCACCATGGCAATGAAGCTGCTGCCTCCGTTTCAGCTCTCAGACTCCTACACGAGAAAGAAGAGACAAGGGGCCATCACACTAATACACTGATGTACCAGCCTTTCGCCCCCCTCACTATTGCAGGCCTGCAGCCCGTTGTCCCATCCCACAATGCCTGGCACAGCTCCCTGGAGCTGGTCCCTACCATTCCTTCCGGTCCCCGGTCTGCCTCAGACCAGGGGATGCTGCAAGAGGGTTTGCTCCTGCACAAAGAGCTGCGAATGGGCCGGGAGGAGAGGGCTGCACCCACCCCTTGCAGGTGTCCAAGGGACTGTGGTGCAGCCCGGCTCCCTTGGGCTGGAGGGTCTCCAGGAGGCAAGGGCTGGAGTTGCAGGCGACTTGCTTGCTTGAAAGGAACAATCTTTGTCGTATTTGCATGGCAGGAAGAAGCTGAGTGTCGCAGTAGCTGTGTGGGGGTTTCAGGGTATCAGAGAGACCAGGCGAGTGAGTTAACATCTTTTATTGCACCCACATCTGATGAACGAGTGACAATTTGGAGCTCCACAGAGCTCTTCTTGGGGTTGGGAGGATGCTGCACGAAGGGCTCCGTGGAGCTCGAAAGCATCCCTCCCTCGCCAGCACAAGGTGCAATAAAAGGTCTGAGCTCCCCAGCTTATGTCTCTAGCAGGAAGCTGAGATAGGAGCGAGCTATGCTGGCGTGGGAGGCCAAGCCATCCCTCCCACCTCCTGGCAGACAGCTGGGGTCACAAGGCATGCTGGGCACAGGGGGACAGGGCCGGGTAGCAGAGAAGCCAGGCAGGTTAAGCAGGCAGGGGGGGTGAAAGGCTGGTACATCGGTGTATTAGTGTGACGGCCCCTTGTCTCTTCTTCCTTGTGAAAAGTCTGAGAGCTGCAATGGAGGCAGCAGTTTTCATTGCCATGGTGCCTCTGGGACAGTCTGAGCAGCTATGTTCTGCTGGGTGGGTGGCAGGTGGGGCTGTGCCAACTCACCTATCAGGAGGTGAAGACAGGTCAATATGGCCAGGGAAAACCAGCCGCTGGCCCCGGCCAGTTGACTCAGATGCTCCAGGGTCGGGCTACAGGGCTGTTCCATGGCAGTGTAGACGCCAGGCGGCAGCTCTCCCACCTCACAGGCTCCTGAGGCCCAGTGCCAGCCCGAACCCAGATGTCCACACAACAGTGACACAGCCAGTGAAGCCCACTCAGACGGCCTGGGCCAGTCGTGGGGTCTAACTACTGGGTAGCCTGTACCTGTATTACAGACACCGGGGTAGGGACTTGACGTGGTTTCCGCCCTGATCAGAGGCAGCAGGCATGACTCCATGGCTGAAGCTGTGCTCTCGCCCGGCTTCCCAGGGGCCAGACATGGGTGTCGCTACGTAGGGTGCTCTCCCTGTGGAGTTTCATGCCGTGGTAGGTGTGTGGTTCCGATCTGGTTTTGCCTTCGAATGGGAAGCCTGTGGAGTTGGGCTCTTGCTGAAATCTGACAGGATTCCCCCTCAGAGGGACATTGCCTTTATCCGCGGGATGAGCCCTAGCTGAGCCTGTGATGGCTCCTTGCACTAGGCTAGCTGTTCTGTCAGCACCACGGGTTACTGGCCACCGCATCGTCCCTGGGGCCGCTCCACCACAGCAAGTCACAGGGAGGCCGGACTCAGGGCTCTAACTGACACATCACCCGGCCTGCTCGGGGCAGGCCTGGACATCACGAGGGAAGCAGTGCAGGGGCCTATCTCTAACAGTGCTCACCGCAGGGGCACCTGCACCAGGAGAGCACCCAGGGAGAAACTCCGAGCGGAACTTACCTGAGGCCCCGTGTCCACAGTGCACCGAGCAGGCAGCCACCAACAGCCAAAGGGCACAGAGTCTCCACATAGCGTAGCCCGGAGCTCCTAGGAGATTAAAAGGGAAGCATGAAAGAGCTGGGCAGTGTGTCAGACCGGTCCCTCCTCTGTTCTCCAGGCAGCCGGACCCATCTGTAAAGCTGACTTGCTCCTCAGCCCAGGTGCAAATCCAAAGAAGCGAGTCATTCAAGTCCATCTCACGGTTGTGCTAGTTCCCGTCGTGCTGTCATCAGCCTCCCCACATACTTGCTCTCTCTCCTCTTCCCTCCCCAGTCGCAATTTGCCAAATGAAGCCTCCTCGTACATGGAGCAGGGTAGAATACTTGAGAAGCACTTACTGATTCGACCCGCTTCAGTCCCAGCTCTCTACTCTTCCACCATGGCGCCGGAGGAGGCTAGTTAATCCCTAACTTCAAATATTTACTCATCCCACCGGCCTTCCTTTCAGTCGGTCAACAAACAACGGCCAGTTGTTGGGACAAGTCCTTGATCCAAGCAGTGTGAGTTCAACATCCCCTCTGCGTGCCTGAGCTTCCCTCACGGGTCGGCTCCACTGGAAGCTGATGGTGGTAAATGCAACATGGCAGAGCTGACCAACCGAGGTGGTGAATCTTAAAGCCTGCGATAAGGACCCACTACCGTCTCCACACAGGGTGGGTCCCGTCGCCAGTGTTATTCTACATGGGGCAAGCGCATTAGTACGGCCAGTCCCCATCCTACAGCGTGACTGTTTGAGCTGAGGACACTAGCCTTGACTCCTCAGAGTGCTGCAACACGAGCTTCTGCTCCCATTTTGTGATTAAACAACACATGGTCCTCCCCACTTCACCCTGACAGATGTGATCGGGCGGGAGAAACTTGTCGTCATTTCATAATATACGTATTATAAAATACACACCCATCATCATATCCACAGTAATACACCCTCCCCCTCTGGTTTTAAGTGTCTTTCTTTCATGAGGACCAAAAATGTTAATTTTTATTCTGATTTAGGTTGGGTCATTTGAGGGATTGATCTTCCCTTTGGGACTAAGCAAAACGGCCTGTAACTCAACATGTTTGTCCCACCGTCCTAATTTATCATTCTAGTAAAACCTGTATTACAAAAAACGGCAAGATCTATGTATGAAACAAGGGAAGAGAAACGATTCCAAATGTGGCACAGTGCCCATGGCTGTAATAAAATCCTCCGAAAATGGTCCATGTTCAGCTGTGGTTCAGAAGTGGTGAGGGTGGGGCTGAGATGGCTGGGGGAGGGGAGGAGCGAGAGGTGCTTCCAGGCCCCAGGGACCACCAAAGGGAAAGCCAACTCTGCTGACTCCAGGGCTGCCCCCAAGAGAATGTCTGAAGTCTGAGACAGGGAGTGCCAGGAAGGGGCTCCCAAAATTGCTTTGCCGCAGGCCCCCTGAATCCTCTGGGCGGCCCTGGCTGACTCAAGAAGGGGATGGAGAAATTACGAAGATCAGGGTGGGTCCCAACTCCAAACACGCTCCAGATATTTAGGGTGACTGAGATCAGGAGACCAAGGGTCTGGCCTTGCACCCGGGCGAAGCTATGCTGACTTCATGGGGACTCCAGGCAGAGAGAAGGGTCCCTCTGTGTAGATCTGATTGCAGGATAGGTGGCCAAAGTTTTCTCTGCTTAGCACTGGGATTCTGTTAGGGTGCCACCTCTGAGATGCAGAAACCTGGGACAAGCTTGAGCCAACAGCCCTGGAAAGGTAGACGGAGCACCCTTACAGATTGCCTGGGACAATCCTGGGAAGACCTGGACAGGTGGCAGCCGAGTCAGCATAGGACTCCAGAGAGAGAGCCACGATGCTCAGTCCTATGAGGCATTAAAGGAAGGCGACGCTATTTGGTTGTAAAATCCCAAACAGCACAGTTATTTCATCCCAAGGTTTAATGATCATTTGGGGACACACACCCTCCTCCTGGGACGCTCCAGTTCCAGCGCTCACATGAAGCAGCTCTGAGCTTTCCTCGGGTACAACCAGAGAGGCGCAGATGTGGGGGGCATTAACAGTTTTACCCTTTTAAAAAACTTGTGTGTGTGTCACAAAGGAGCAAAACAGGACGCGAGCCTGGGCTTTCAAAATCCCCCCTGGATCCCCACTAGCCAGTGAGAGCAGCAATCGATACCTTTCCTTCCTCTGTGCTCAGCTGGCAGGCTGTCTGCACTGGTTCTCCAGCCAGAAGACTGGTCCGGAACAGAAACTATTGGGAATGCTAATGTGAAAAACAATCAGAAACACTTCAAGGCTTCTCCATGAATCCGTGTGACCCAAAAGCGGGGACAAATTAATTCCCTCTATCCCCGCCCTTTGCAGGTCACTGTAGGGCAGCTTTTCGAGGGTCTGCAGTGTGCTAGGTGGGACTATCTATGCTAATCACCCCCACAAGCGCCCGTCAGAGAGTATGTAATTGCCATGTCAGAAAGAGGTGGGGCTTCCCTTGGTCCCACAAAAATAAATTCGTTTGATGGCCACTGAATATGCTCAGAAGTGCTTTTCCAATGGATTATACGTGTTGCTCACCCACGTTTTCAGAACCTGGTTATGGGCATTCTCCAAAATAAACACGCTTTGCCTGCCAACGTTCATGGTTCAAGGGTCAGCCATTTTGGGAGTTGTGTGTAAAACACTGTAGCAGCTGCTGAAAAAGGTTTGGGGTTTTTTCCTTTTAACTCTCCCAGCAAAGATTTTCCTCAAAGCTTCCATTAAAAAAACAAAAACTTTCAGCTGAGACTAAACATGGAGGAACTGGGCTGGGATGGGGGAACAGCTAGAAAGGTAAGAGGAAATGAAAACAGGGGCTTACAAGTGATATTGTTGTAGGGTGTTACTGCATTAGATTTGTCCACTCAGCAAACGGTAACCTATTACATGGAGCTGGACTAATTGCCTATTGACAGTGCTCTGTGTTACCATGTTGGAAACCTGCATGTGATTGGTAATCACATGACTCCAGGAGCAAGAGACTTAAGAAAAAACACCAAATATTTCACAATCAGCAATAAAATCACACCAAATTGGTAAAATGTCTCAAGTCCAAAGGCCAGAGAGAGAAGGGATTAATTGCTGGTCTCTCTTGGGCAGAGGATGGTTAACTAAAGTTTGATCTCTGAGGATGAGAAGGAAAATTGGAATAAAGATTAGGGTCTTTGGCAGACAAACAGGAAAGAAGAGGCTCCACAGCCAAAATGAAATAATACCATAGCAAGAGATCATATTTAGAGACTATTACAAGTAGACAAAGGCATTACAAATAGATATCACAGAGGAAAACAATCCTGCAAAAATGAAAGAGACTATGGATCATAAGCTCTCTCTGCTCAAAGCCAGACTCTCACAAAGACAGACGATGGCTTCATGTTATGTTGCTTCTCTTTCTGATGGCTAGAGAACTGAAAGGTTAATTTTCTTTTACATTTCCTTTTCTTTCTGTGCTTTTGCATGAAGAATACCAAGTGTTGTCTGATTTTGGGAGGGGGGGCACACTTCTGAGAGCTCTCAAAATGTGCTTCGAGAGCTCTCCCAGACCTTAATGGGAGGGCAATGAGTGCTAAATCTTTATGGAAGACATTTTTTCTGTCCAGTGTTCCTCAGGCACTTGAGTTAAATAACACATTTTCCAAAATCTAAGAATCTCTTCCCCTCAGTTAATCATGTTTCAAGTGCATGATTCTTCTAGGCATTGTGAGTGTTCTAGCCTAGAGGCTAAGCCCTCTCCATCAGCCTCTCTCAAAGTGTTTTGCGACAGCATCACTGCCCTCATTTTATCGATAGTGAAACTGAGGCAAAGTGACTTGCCTAATCCAGCTGGCCAGAGGTGGAGCAGGAGTAGAAGCCGGGTCTCTAGAGTCTCAGGCCGGTGCACTTTGTAGAAAGCAACGCTATCTCCCTGTAAACAAAATCTAAATTTGCAATAAACCCCACACATCTCTCTGAGCTTTGATCCCACAACTGCCCCTTCAGAGAAAGTACATGGTAGGGAGGCAGGGCAGAAACCGGTTGGTCTCTTCCCAGGCTGTAGTTGCTCATAGCTATCCCCCTCCAACCTCTCTCTTCCCCTCCCAAGGCTGGTCATATGGATCCACTGTTAAAACCCACCATACCCCCCTGACAAACCCTCCTCTTCCTGCCACGTGAGGAAAATGGCTGAGTTGAGCAGTATGCCCAAGACAGCCAATATGGGTACCCTGCATGTTTTTTCCCCCTTGTGCCACAGTGCCCAAGCCACACACGGCCTGCCAGGGTACAAGGCCACATAACGAACCAGCTGCCCCAGAGGAATGCCAGGGTGCGCTATGGCCAGCCAGCTGCTGAGGAAGTTGATCTGAGGGAGGAGTTGGGCTGGGATTATAAAGCTCAGAAATGAACACCAGAAAAGGGCTGCAGAGCAATTGTCTGCAGTCACTCCCGGGAGGGGGGGGGGAGGGAGTTTGAGCTGGTACACCCCAAGGGAGCAGAGACCACAAGCTGTATGTAGTAGGCAGATCGCATTTGCCAGATCAGTCCCAGTCCAGGAAACTGCGTTCCCAGCTGGCCACTGGGTCATCATGGCAGTACTGGAAAAGGCTGCCTGTGACCCCTGGGGTGGAAGGGCTTCGGGACCCTGGAAGAGGGCACTGCAGAGTGACCTAATCAGAGGGCCAAGTCACAAAACAGCCACAGCTCCTCGGGGAGAAGGCCTGCAGGCTGGGAGAGATTGGGATGCAGTGGGCCACCCACAAAGGGGTGTGGGCCTCGCAGAGCCAATCCCCAGAACAGCAAGGAGGTGCTGTCCAGCAGTGAGCAGCGCCCCCAGTCACACCCCCGTACAAACGACCATTCATTTGCTGAGGGGATAGTAACAGCAACCTAGCTTGCAGGAATCTGTAAGCCCTTTGAACTCCTCCGCTGGAGGCTGCCGGAGAAGCACAATGTGTAATTACGAGGGGGAAAAACACGATGCAGTTATCAGTACTGCCTCGTGCCTTTCTGTTGGAGCTTCCCGAGACGTGGGGGCATGGCACTATGCCAGCAGACTCTGCCCACAGCAGATGCCTGTCTCATGGAAGAGCAGCCTTCTGGTGGCAGGGAACCCCCCTTCCTCAGTCACTTTTGGCTCCCTCTAATCCAGGCTTTCCAAGGCACTGCGGGTAAGAGACTTCCCCGCTCCCTCTTTCACGCCAGGTGAGAAAACCCATTGTTGCTTCAGCAAGTTAAGGGCCTTCCCCAGTTCGATTTACTGGGCCACGTTCAACAGCGTCAGTGCAGTCAGAGCAGTTTGACTTCAGTGGCCCATTTTCCCCAATGTGACCCGGCTGCACACAGCAGAGATTTGGATAAAAGGCATCTGTTTCCCCTCTGAAGATATTCATCATTCACTCCAACAAATATTACTGTTTCCACTCACTTTGAAATGTTGTTAAACTGTAAGAACTGTGCCCTAGGCCAGGAATAACTTGCCTCAAGGCTCTTAGTCTTACCAACACACTGAGTGTTATCCGATTACACAGTTGGAAAGAGAAAGGAGTTAGTGTGTGGCCTACGGCATTTCTCACTGATCTCTCTGAACATTTAGGTTTGAAGTTCACAGATTCATTAGGCACTTCTGATTGCGCCCAATTTCCACATACCTTGGGAGAAGAGTATGTGACTTGCTTTATCAATACATTTTCACTTATCTCCTGAGTCTAGAAACTGTCTGCCACAAGCTATCAAGCTGGAGATAAGAGTTATAACAGCAGCTGAGAATTTAAAAACACTGAAGCAGAGCCATACTAGATCACAGGAGGGGAATAACCTCTCATGTTCAGGAGAGTATGGGAATTTCTCTCCATCAATACAGGGGCACATGAAAGGGAAAGGTGGCCTAAATTCCTGTCCCCAAGTCCATTTTAGCAGAGGGTCTTATACTTGTGGAAACTATGCAGCAGCATTTGCAGTGTTAGAACCATCACATTTGAAATATTTTTTCCTCTTTCCACTTTCTGCTAGAGAAACTTTTCTACTAAATTTCAAATTTACAAAACTTCCCCCTGCGCGCACTGAGTGAGCTCCTGTGATGAGGAAGAGCTGTAAGTTAATGGACACTGAACAGAACTATGATTTTTTCACTTCCTTGATACAAATTCCCCAGCCCCGGAAGCAGCTTTGAAGCCTCTGAGCTTTTGATGCTAATCATCCTCCCAAAGCAAAGCTTTTTGTTTAGGGTTGCCAGGTGTCTGTCTGGACCAGACAGTCCAGTATTTGAGCTTTCTGTTCGGGAAACAAATTGAGAAAACATAAATGTCCGGTATTTTCTAAATAAGATGTAATATAATGTCACGTGTGTCCAGTATTTTTGTTGAAACCATCTGGCAACCCTATTTTTGTCAGAAAAGAGGCATTAGGTGGACTTTGTAGCCCTTTACACGATGAAAACAAAACCACAAGAGGAATTATTTTTCAGAAGATCAGAACCAGGTTTGCTTTATATACAAGAACAACTTATTTACAACAGTCAACAGCAAACTATGTACATAAATACAAGAGGCATTTCCATGGCAATCACTGTATAAATTACGATAATAAATAGGAGGGGAGCAGGTCCCATTCTTAAGGCACAAAACCTTCTTTCCAAGCCTGTACAGGGATCCAGGTGCTTCCCTATGCTTCTGACAGGATCGCAAGAATGGTGCAGACACCCCTGAGGAACAATGGTTGGTGGGCAGCGATAAAGACATGCGATTACTGCTGACAGCCTTCTAAACAATATTATTTTTCACCACTTTTCGTTTTTACAGTACACACGTTTCTGAAGATACAAAAAATGTTGTGTAAACGGTCTTTCACTTTATCACGCAGCTCATATATGAATCTTTAAATAATACAAACATAATAACAAAAGAAGCTTTGAATAGGAGTCAGGAGTGTTCCATGAAATTCTGGGGTTAAGCGGCTCTGTACAGTCTGAGAGGTTCCTAGCTGCAGAGGCATGCTCCTAGAGATGGGCTCTCTCTAGTAAAACATACACTTACCAAGTCTTTGTGGTACAGAGTACAAATCTCCACTAGAACGAAACACAATAAATAACCAACTTCACCTACACTGAACAGCTGGCACATGCTGCTCTTGGTCAAATGCTTATAATCGAAGCACTGTAAAGGAACTCCAGCAAAACAGGTAAGACTCCATTATTAATAAAAACCCTCCCCTCACCCACAGGGCCCAGACTGGGACAATCCTGAGCAGCTAGTGGGCAAATTCTACTCTAACCCATACCGCATGCAACCGCCAAACAGGGCGGGAGGGCAGAATCTGTCACCAAGGAATACATTTCCACTGCAATGCCTGGTAACCTAGGTACTGAACGTCCATGGCTGGTAACAGAAACCACATGCCCAGTTTGCCACCATAAAACACTGCTCCTCCGCTCCCAAATCACTGCCGGGGCGTGGAGGGATCAGGGAGAAGTGACCTGAGGCCTTGACAATAGTAGCGTTTCAACTGAAAGACTGAATGTGTACAAGAGATGCGTGAAGTTCTAACTTCTCCTGAGTGGGAGTCTCGCTTGACCAGGCAGGAGAGTTTTGATTTTGGTAAAGTAGCGGTGACACTTTTTTTCAGTCTATTTTTCCTGAGTTGACCAAGCCATTTCCTTTCCTCCAGAAAGCTTATCAGATACCAGAGGGGCAATCTCGAACAGTTAAGCTAGAACCTGTCTGATGACCTAGCGCACGGAGTGATGTCTGACACCCGCGCTCCCATTGTAGGCCCAGTGCCTGAGCTGTAGCGAGGTGGAATTATTCCCAATGGCATGGTGGTTCATCCTCTCTTTAGATATGGATCTGACGCACATCCAAAGGCACTCGGGACAAATATAACAGCCCATTCTCTATTAAAAGAAGGCAGCATGTGCATCGCCATCCCCATGGGAGCATAGCAGGAGCATAGTTAATGCAATGGAGTGATACTGGGATGAGTATATTTGAAAAATTCCCAGTGAAAAGATGTCTTTTGGGATTCACAGACAGAAATAAAGTTTAACTCCTTGGCAAAATGGACACATTGCCAAAAGCAGATGCACCTGTGACCGTCAGTCCTTCTAGGATAAGCTACAGGTTCTAAAGAGCATTTTTGAACAGGAGGGGAACTGCTAGGACCACACCACCAGTCTCATTAGAAAAAAATACAGAGGAGCCGTTTCCATTGAGGCAAAACCGTAATCTATACAGAACTAAGTAATGCAAGCACGATACATACACGTACGCAAGCACGCTGTTCCTCCGACCACGGGATGTCTTGAAAAAGCAGAATCAGCAAGAATTGTGGGTTTTTTTCCACAATCTGAGCAAAAAAAGAGATATCCCCTCCTTTCCTTGCCGCATCTTCCTTCAGAATTATCCCATGGTGGTTCTCTTCCCTGAGGTGTCCCCCTGCATGTGTACACGCTGCTACCAACACACACATTTGCAGACGTCATAAAGCACGTGCCACTTGCTTATTGTCAGAAAGAATAAAAAAGTGCAGCAATACCCTTCATTTTCTCCCCTGGCTCCCCTTAGTCACACAGGTCTTGATCAGTGTCCACACAGCTAATGAAAGCAGCTGGAAGAGAGCTTTGGGAAATAAAACCGGACATGATTCTTACCGTAAAATCGCGAGTATAATGCGCACCTATGTATAATGTGCACCTATCTTTTCAACGTCAGAATCCTGGAAAAAAGTGAACTCCTATATATAATGCGCACCCCCATTATACTCGCGATTTTACGGTATATATAGGAAGGAAGAGGCCACTCCCACCTGCAGGGTCGCCCGGGAAACGCGCGCGCAGCACCGGGGAACTAGCGGCGGATTTTGAAACCTGCTCCCCGCCCAGCTGCCCGCGTGCTGCGCTGAGCTCATGCCTGCCGCAGGGCCCTTTGCACCTCCCGCCCAGCTGTCCGCACTGAGACCAGGCAGGCAGCGAGCCAGGGAGCTCCTCGCCTTGTCCAGGAGCCTGGCTGAGCTCGTGCCTGCCGCGGGGGGCCCCTGCCCAGCTGAGCTCGCGCCTGCTGCGGAGGCCCTCTACCCAACTGAGCTCGCGCCTGCCGTGGGGAGCCCCTGCCCAGCTGAGCTCGCACCTGCTGCGGAGGCCCCCTACCCAGCTGAGCTTGTCTTCCGCAGGGGCCCCCTGCCCATGCGCTGTGCCAAGACCGGGCAGGCAGCGAGCCAGGGCACTACAGTCTGGCGGCGCCGCCGGCTCCTCGCCTTGTCCGGGAGCCTGGCGGGGCACTGTGCTGCAGCTGGAAAGTTTCTGTGCAGAGGGGAGGGTGAGTTAAAAACTTTAACAGAAAATCTCCTATGTATAGTGCGCACCCCAACTCTGACCCTAAAAAAAACAGGAAAAAAAGTGCGCATTATACTCGAGATTTTACGATATTTGTTCCATGCACAAGGGGATCCTATGCAGCAAAATGGGCTTTGTACTAATAAGAAACAAAAAATCAGTGTAGAAAAGGATGCTAATGCAAAGTAAGGAGGGAGAAGCTATGGGGGGCAGAGCTGCCAAATTTCCTCTTTCTGCTCCTCCCTACAATGCTTTGCTATGGGAATCCAGCAGGCACAGCCCTCTCTCTGCTCTGCAAAAGCAAACCCCGATTCTCTGTTAGACAGGAAGATATGTAGGTAGACATGAACTGGACAGAAAACAAGACAGCAGACTCAGAGCCCAAACAGCCCTCAGGAGAATTCTTCTGAATTCAAACAAGTTGGCACTAGGGATGAAATTGGCCCATAGTCTCCCATCATTGTGAAAGAGTGATTTAATATGCGAAATGCCTGTCAAATTTTGGCTCTATCACCAAGGGCTAGCCAGAGAATGTCCTCTGTGACTGGCTAGCTGGAATTTTCACCCAGCGAGAATGGCTGTGAATTTGGCTGCACCACAGCAATTGGGTGAAGCAGAATGACACACAGGCCCCCGGTGAGGCTGTAGGCTGGTGAAAAAGGCTGCAACCACGTGCATTGTTTGTTGCCGGGCAAAAGTGAGAGAGACAGAGAGAATTACTGGCACGGGCGGGACTGCCCAGGATTTGAGCTTCTCTTGCAGGTCACACACAACTGAAGGATGTATCCAGAATGAGGCTGCAATAGGCCAGAAAGACAAGTGTTGCCTTCTAGAGCAATATCAGATACAGCTGTGACATACAGACCGGGGGAACAGTCTCGGGCCCGAAAAGGACTACGACTGGCCAATATATCTTTTGCCCTGAATAATTCCAATATGATGAAAATCACACACTAAAAGGTAGCTATGTTGTAATTGTCAGGAGTCCTGTGTTGTCACCAGAACTAAGCCTTTCCATGTTTAAGGATAGGGTTCTTCCAATGGCTGATAAGTTCTCTTCTGGGAGGCTCCACCTCCTCTAAGCAGATTAGGTGCCTCTGACTGGATGCAGCTGTCCCCCTTATAAAAATGGTAGCACCAAAACTGGCAGATATGAACTCCGAACAGCTACCCGTTAGCTTATCCGTACAGACCGTTTTGAGTACAGCTGCTCTGGGAGGTGAATGCTGTGCAGAAGTTAGGGGGAATGGTAGACACAAGATCTGAAAACAGAGGCTAAACCTCGCTGACAGGAGTATTCCGGCTCAGCTCCTTGATCCCGTGTAAGATCCTCTTCATGTGACCCACTTTGGTCACTCCCAGATCCTGGAAAAAAGATGAAAAAACGCATCTTATATCACAGAAAAAAAAAAAAAAGCTAGCCAGCCAATCAACAGTTACATACTAATCAGCCAATCACAAACAAGAGAAGGAAACAATATAGGAAGCTAAAATCAAGCCTCCAACACCTACCAGAGCATGACAAGTAATCAGCAACCATGGAGCTGGAACAAAGCAGTGGCTAGCTACCACTGCAAACCATGTGGCCAGAGCCACTGATGCAAAGTACATGGCTAACCAGGTGATCAAACTAGGTGTAGAAAGGACTATATATATCCCAAGGGACTAAGTCAGCAGCCAGCCACAAAACACACAGGTAAAAAACACAACGAGGCACAGATAACACAGAGAACCTATGGGAACACTCAGATAGCATGCACAGAAATCCTGGGAAAGAGTTGGAGATCATGCATAGGAACCATATTATCACTCATATCACAGTAGCCACTGTACACACAGAACAGAGGCAAGTCACAAATGAAAATTCTATGGGCATTCATTTATCTCTCACAACCCACGGGCCACAAATACTCGTGTCACATGGTCTGAGACAGTTCTTCTTAACTTTCCTGCGGAGAAAAAGTTTCTCCTGGTAAGTGGAGGAGTGCTGCAAGGTTTTGCGGAGTGCAGCTGCACTAGGGTCATTAACGTATAGTCGACTACGATTAACTGACAAGCCTGAGCTTACTGGTTAATTTTGTTGACCACACGCATTCCTTTTCCCCCACCCTCGCTGCCTCTGTATCACTTTAGCTGGTGTGTGCAGGGAGCTGGTTTTCAGACTGGCTCCTCCTGCCACCCCAAGCTGCTGCCTCTGTATCAGAGGCAGCAGTGCGGGGTGGCAGGGGGCTCTGGAGGAGTGGGGCCAGGAGCACACTGGCTGCCGGTCCTGCCCCCAGGGACTACTGAATAGTCGTGTAACCACTAAGATTGTATGTGGTTACATGAGTATTCAATTACCTGGTATCGAACATCCCTAGTCTGCACTACTGTTTTCTCTCCTATAAGGCCATGACTGGCTATTCCACAAGCAGCACAAGTAACAGGTCTCTGACCACTGTCTCAACTACGCTAAATGCTCTGCAGTCCCTCAAGCACAGCCAAAATAATGGCTGGTTCTGTAAAGGGGTGGGAGTGGGCTGAATACTGAACTCCTCCTGCTCCACCATGCTCAGAAATAAAGATTCTTGATGACTTAGGCTTGGATGTTGGACTGGGCTACAACTTTAGGAACCTGGGAAAGAGGCAGCCTGCTGGCCTATGGGCTAATAGCTGACTCTTTATGCTAGTTTGCTACTATAAATTGTAATTGGGTGACCCGAGAAGGGAGTACAATGAGGCCACGATGAAGCTGTTTATCTAGCCAAAGCCCCTGGGCATGGATGGCATGCAGCAGGCCAGTTCCAAGCACATTCAGCACAGGCGGCCATGCAGGTGCAGCTGGCTATTGCTGCTGAGTGGATCAGGAAAGTACCTTGAGGTCCCTCCGTTCGAGATGCAGGAGCTCAGAGCCCCGGACGTCATGCCGGATGAAGATATCTTTATACTCACAAAGACTGAGATGCTCAAGCCAGGCCGCAACCTCCTCCGTTCCCCAGAGGTGAACTGTCGGAGATGGAAAAGCAGGAGTGCATTGAGTACCCAGGAGCCCAGAGGAAAGAGAGCGAGAAAGAACACCGACAGTGTCCAAACCCAAACCCAAAAGTAACACCAAGGGAGGATGTCAAGCAGGACCACAACCCCAAACAAGAGGGAGGGGAACTTACAGCAGGACTTACAATCTCAAACAAGGAAGGAGGCCAGATTAACATCAGAGCTGTTCTCTTAAGAGGAGACTAGATGCAATGACCCATGGAAGTCTGCTTATGTCAATGTCCTGTTACGGTCTTGCTGGAACTGAAACTTTACCACCATGTCTGAAAAGTAAGCCCCCCTTTTCTTCAGTTTAAAAATGAAAACACAAAATGTTTAGGAGAGAATCCAGCTCGGGAAGTTTTCTATTGTGTTTTTAGAGTAAGCAGTGCATATTAGCACTTACGTTACATTGGTCTTTTTACATTCCCAGCCAACTGTGTGCTTTATAGACAGGATGGTAACCTCTCCCTCTGATACAGGAGAGGGCGGGCAATGAACACAGGTAGACCTCCATTTCTCCTGACTAGTCTCTAAATAAGAGAACGAAGCGAAGTCCCCACAATCTGAGTGGAGAGAGGATGCCATGGAGGAAAGAATGACAGGACCCACAATTCCATGGGAGGACAGTACCCATGATCCCACAGAATAGTACTCCCAAATTTTAGAGGCAGCGAGTCTTCATAGGTAGAATCTAAACCAAAAATCAACTAACCCAAGTGGAGAGAAAGTGTCCTGATACCACTGTCAATGTGTTGATTTCATAGGCCAGTTTTTAATCATACTGGCTAATAGCATTAGAGCTCAGAGTGCACCTGTGGCGATGCAGGATCCCCAGCCAATTAGACATGAAACTTGATTAAACCCTGGGGGCAAATCAATGAGACAACCATCATTAACCGCATCAAAGAGCATCAGCAAAGGAGTTATGCGGACTTGAGCGCCATAGTCATTTTGATTTCTAAAAACCCAAGCCTCTCAGGTTCACTTGCACAGCCCTCCCAAGATGTGGCAGAAAACAGTCCGAGTCTCGGGAGACCTCTTCGGAGGGTGCCGCCAGTCTGTCTGTGGGAATATCCACTGAGTGCAGGGTGTTACGGTTCAGAGAGAGAAAAAGCTACTTTGCCAAGAACAAAGGAAACACTAAACAGAATGAGTGCAACACGTGAGAAAGGGAGAGACACACAAAATGGAGACCCAGGCAGAGGAGGGGCAGAGTGCGTGTGCACAAACAGGAGGTGCAGGAATACACAGAGCGAATACACAGCCAGTTGGTACCAGGCAGTCCCATGCTGCTACGAGTCTCCTTATTCTTGTTGTTTTTCTCCTTTTTAAACTTGGTCACCAGCCGAAATTTGCCACTGCGGCTGCGTTTGGAATAATCCAGCATCTGGTTCTGCAGAAACAGAGAGAGAAATCAATGACTTAGGTCTCACAACCATGCAGACCGAATGAACACAAGTAGCACCTAGTTCGGTTCAGAGCCCTTTTGGAGAGGAAAGAGCTTCCAGTCTCATGGTCAGGATGGGGAAGAAAAATAGGAAGGTCAGGTCCATGCTGACCCAGAGACCCCTGGCAGTAACTCTCTAGGGTTTTCTTCTGAACTGATTCTGTCTCACACCTGCGACTACCCACAGGAAACACTCAAGCAAGATGAACAGAGTCAACTAATGAAGGGGGCACTTAGGCAAACGTTTTGCTCCTGTGTCTGAGTTAGTACCTCTTCATCACTGGGCTCCATGAGCTGCCATAGCCAGGGGATGTCTGCTAATTTCCTCAGCTGAAGGTCCATGTCTGTGAGGGCCGCTAGGAGCTGCTCCTTCTGTGGAGGATCCAGCTGCTGCATCGGAGCAGAAACAAAGGCATACAGACTTGAGAACCACAAAGTGGATGAATGCAGCGCGTGTAATCTCCTGCGGGATAGCTCCCCGCCAGGTAACTCCTGGTTAATGATTGAGCTCTGAATTTTGGAAGGAACCACATGTCAAGACCTTCCTTGCTTTCTTAAGTTTCATCCCTCTCAAGGAACCAGAGCTCAGAGCTAACCAGCCGGATATCAATGTTTGATACGTAATGTTACCAAACAATGGAGGCAATGGATGGCACAATTTGCTTATAGTCATCTTAAATCCCACTGGTAAAGTTTGCACTGACTTGTTCCAAAGCGAAAGGAGTCCAGAGGCCAGGCAAAATCTTGTCTGGATGCCATGGCCACAGTAAGAGAACAAAGTAGTAACAGATTGAAGGAAACTTTCCTCCTGCTTAGCCCTTCTTACCAGTGCCATCTTGCCAGCCAGCAGGAGATCTGTTTCACTATGCAGGGCTTTAACATTATTCACCATCTCTACAACAAGGCTGCAGTTCAGACCCTGTGGCAATGATAAACAAGTGTAAGCACCAGAGAACACAGCACTCAAGTGGCTAGAGGGATACGAGTGTCAGGGAAGCCAGCATAAATCAAGAAGAAAATAGTGACAAAATAGCAGTAAAGTTCAAGAAACAAACTGCCTAGAAGTACCTCTGTTGATTTGGATTTGGCATATACTTTGTCCATAGTTTTGGAGCTGGCATTGACTGCATGAGCAAGTTCCTGTTCCATGTCTTGATAGGACTGGGCTATTTCCCGAATGCTGGGGGGGCGGGAAGAGAAAAACAGATGTCAGCTGATCCTTATCCCTTTCTTTTTTGCAAAATACAACTTAGGACAGAGTTTAAAATATGACCCTATACAGTAAGACTACAAACAGGTTGTGATGTCAGCTGCAGGCATGCACATGGTAGTTGACAGAAGACTTGTGGTGTTTCTCTCTGCATATTTTCTCCTTAATGCTAATATCAGTGAGCAGGACACCAGCAGAAGGAGTGCAAGTGTGTTTCACAAATCTCTGCTGTGGCTCTGTGGCTCCCCAGAAGCAGTTGCTTTATTTCTGACAAATTCACCAGCAACATCTAGAACAACAGATTAATCTAAGTCCCTTTGCTCTTTAAAAGTATAAAATCAACCTCGGGCCTGAGAGGAGCAATGAAGGGAGCTGGGCTTGCTAGGGCCAGGCCTGAATGCGGTCAATGTGGCTGAAGAAACTTCACTGGGTAGATTGAAATTCTGGGGCAGCTGGGGGAGCGCAGTGCACAGATCATATGACACTTTGCTCGAGGCTAGTCCCAGGGAGACAGAGGAGCAGTGCAGGTGGTGAGACAAGACTGACCGCTCTGGAAGGAACGGGAACGGACAAGGAGTACCACACTCACAGCCAGGCTTCTCCGCATGAGCCTATCGATCCAGAGGCCATAGGAGGGCTGAGAGCCCCAGAAAACGAAACGTGGGTCTCACCTGTGAATCAGAGCTCCTGCCGCTTGACAAAACTGGTTAATCTGGGTGGACTCTTCTTCAGACATGATCTCTGGGTGAAGGGAAAAAGAGGCAGGCCGGGACAACTCACACTTCTGTTTGTCCTCCCAGGACTTTAGGGTGCTCTCAAATGCCTACAAACATGGAAAATACACTCAAAACTACCTTGGAAATCTCCATCAGCCTTCCCACAGGACCTGCCCATACCTGTATCACAGGCAGAATTGGCAGCACCACCGATTATGAAGGCTGCTCGATACTTCCCACTATAAGACCATCATGTTCCCAGTTGCTTTTAGCTTTGACTAACATTGAGGCTGAAACACCCCAAGCTGGATATTTGTCTGAGGCTCACTGCCTTTTGCTGTGTTGGGAAATTTCAGTCCAAACAGTTCAGAATAAGTTTAGGGGAAAATGCATTGTTTGGGCCCTGTTAAAAACCTGTGATCCCCTTTTCTTGGAGAAGCTCCAGCACTGCAGGCTTTGGGACAGGGACTTGAAATTGGGTGGCCTTTGTGTCAGGGACAAGAGTTTTCCTTCCAGCGAGATGTGGCCAAGCCTTTGAAAAACGGCAGTTCGTACATGCTCAGAGAGACTTGCTAGAACTCGACAGGTGACGTCCACCAAGGGCATCCTCCGCCTTGGGACTGAGCAGGGCTTTCCCTGCACTTACAGCTCTGGGGCCAGGTATCAGAATGGAGAGCAGGGAGTGAACTGCCCTTGCTGGAAAAGCAGCATGGAGAATAATGCTGCCTAATGTGGGGCTAGAACCTGACCTCAGGGACAGGGTGTTGAGGGGAGCTAGGGAGGAGCTGGGACAGGCTGGGCAAACAAACTGGGAATCAGGGAGTGAAATGGAGAGGAGGCTGAGAATGGGACTGGTTAGGCAAAAAGATGTGGACAAGGAACTGAGGGGGAATTAGATGAGGAGCCCATGAAGGGAAGAGAGCCAATGAGGAGAGCCGAAGGAATATGGGTGGGTGGAACAACGGGAGGCCAGAGGAGAAAGACAGCTGAGCTGGCAAGTGAGAGGGTTAGGGACTAGCTTGGGAACGAGATTGGGGGGAGTGAGACAAGGATTTACTGGCCAAGGAGACTGAGCCAGAGTTGAAAAACCTGAGGAGTTGAGACTGGGCCTGGCGAGGTGAGGAGAACGGAATTGGGACAAGAAGCCAGAGATGGGGATGTCTGGGACATGGTGAGTTAGTGTGGTTGGGGCAGAAGGATCGGGCTTGGGGAAATGGGCAGAAATGTCAGGGCCCACTCGAATGCACACTCATCCAGAGCCTGGAATGGAACCCAAGAGACTCATTCTCACCACTTCTCTATTGTCAACTAATATCTGTGAACTGATATTCACACTGTCTGTCTAGCCCCCTCTAGTGCTGTCCACATAGGGGATGACAACTCACTCTTGCTTTCAGTTCCTTTGTTAGCTCAAGTGGCGGAAATCTAGGTGACGAATCTGGAGTTTCCAACTTCGCTGATGACCCATGTAGGTGTTAAATACTAGAACTGTTTTTCCAGTTTGCTTTTTTAAAAACTCAGGAAATCACAGACACACAATTATGTTAAAAGAACGTTAAAAGCCAAACACTCAAAAGTGAGGAAATGGCAGAATTAAGGTTGCCTGTGCCACCTTAGTTTGCCTTCCCTTGGGCATATGCATTATGACACAGCTTTTAATTACACGGTCACATACTAATTTTATACAGGACCATTCCTTTGCTTCATTCAGTTACAGGATGGGGCTGCTCTGGTAAAGATGACTTGTCTGTAGGCCCCCTGCTTTGTTGCAGAAGTTGGAAGGTGCATACAGACTGAAACAGGGGACCGAAGGAAGAGAAAGATGGTTTCATAGTCAAGGCAGCTGAATGTAACCCTGGAGAACGGGATTCAACCCGTCTTTGCCAGGAGTTCCGATCTGATGATGGACAACCTATTTAAAAAAACCTTCCCATAGATGACCATCAACTGTGCATTCCTCATTTTGTGAGTGGCCTGCCTGGTACCGCGGAGTCGGCATTGCTGAAGGGCTAAGCACTCAGAGCTACACACGAAGCCGATGGGAACAGGGCTTTGAGCACAGAAAGTGCTACAAATACTAAGCAGTCTGAAGAAAAATCAGGCCCTCCGTGTCTCAGATTAGGCACCTAAAATGAGTGGATACTTTTGACCATGCTGTCCGCAGGCCTGCTCCCATTATAAAAGAGGGCTGAGGACCTCTTACTGCGAGGGGTGCTGTACAGGGATGAATGTTTGTGAGCATTCAGGTGCTGCGCACCACAGAAAAGCCCAGGAGGAAGTTTTACCCCTACCATGGGTTCGGTGTGCTCCAAGTCCCGCCCTGTCCTCTACCCCCTTACCATTGGCCTCATTCTCCTCCCATGCAAGGGGCTCTGTGCAACACATTCCTCCTTCCGCCAGCACACTGGCTTTGTGTGCCCCATCGTTCCCTGGTTCTCCTCCACCAGGTCATGGGCCTGTGTGCCCCTCACACCAGGAGGGCTGTTTGCCCCTCCATTCCCACATACTAGGGTCCCCCATTCTTCCCACAGGGTAGTGTCTCACTGTGTCCCATCCCGCTTTCCTCCCCACTACTCTAATATCTTTTGGTCTGGGACAGAAGACATTCAGGAGATCAACACGACCCCTTTTGGGAGGATGGGCAGTGCTGAGATGGGCAGCGTTGTAATGCTGGGAGTGTCAATGGCTGGCATCAGTGGCTTGGAATGATAGTCAATGTCAGAGCTGGCTGAAATTTCTGAGTCTGCTAACCAGGAGCCAGGGGCTCCATGTGCCTCCACTTCCTCCAAATCACTGGGGATCTGGACACTGTCTAGAACATTCCTGCAAATTCTGCAGTTGATCGGATTTGGCATTCAAAAGCTATCATGTTACAGACGGACAGACAGACAGAGAAATGCCATTCAGTGGAGGGTGGACCACACTTTACTTGGCCGACGGGGCCTGGAGCCAGACACTGAACAACAAGGAGAAAAAAAACCCCCACTGAATAGCTCTTCATCCACTGCAGAATCAGGCAGGGGTCCTGCAGAAAAAGTAGTATGTGATCATGTCATTAAAGACAGTAAGCACTCACGCATGGGGATTTTGCAAACTCAGCAATGTTCTTTTAGCAGAGAGAGAGAGAGAGAGAGAGGGAGAGAGAGAATCTGTTTAACAGAGTCTATACTGCACATCTGATCTGTATGTGTCTCTGTCTAGAGTCAGGCAGGGTATTGCACCCTGCCCTGATGTGTATATGGCACTAAAGGGTGCCTCATTTGTACAAGTACTGTACTAGAAGGTTACTCTTACCCTGTCTCTAGTTAGTGTCTGTGCCCTGTTCTTATGAACAATCCAAATATAGCCAGGGGGCTGAATCCAGGCTTCTCCGTCCACTTGTACAGGCACTCCCTCCTCTCCCAGGATTGCGATCTTCACTGTCCGGCACTGCGAGAAATGAACGCATTAAGTAAGTCCCAGAACAAGTTACCAACAGATAAGAGGTGTTCCCTACATTTCCTCTCAAAAGGTTTCCCTATGCTTGACAGCCTTGTTTCTAATTGCTGCAGGATTCAGACACACAGTTCTTCCTGCACGGGACAAATTCCCTGGGAGCCCTGGCCCCCTGTGCCTCATGCCTGGGGGTATCTGATGGATCGCTGTGCTAGCTAGCATTTGAACTGCCACAATCAACTTAGATCACAGTGAGCAGTGGAAAACCACCCCATACTCGCTACCGTCTGAAGGTACTAACCCTGACCCCTATAGGACCTTATATCAGAACTAGGGGAGCTTTAGAGCCACAAGTTTTGCATTCTCTGCCCTGTTGGGATTAAAAACAAGCAGAAACACATCACAGCCTTCAAACCAAGTGTTCTGGGTAGGGAGGCATATGGTTGGCCAAGAAGCTCACGTACCTGTGCAATCCGGTGATGTTGTAGATTAATCACTCGTGACACTGCCATCTGCATGCTGCCAAACACGGCTACTACCTCCAAGATCTTGTCATCAAAGGAGGGGGCTGTAAATGTCTAAGCACACACAGGGGGAGAGAGAATTCAATGAATATATTCCTCTCTCTTACAAGAGCTTCCTTCCCTATCACTAGATGGAAGCTTGGGGCTTTCACTTTTGCTGTTTATTCTCTATATAATTAGCAATGAGGCTACAATGTGGATTGTGAAGTGATCCAGGAAGTAGAAAAAGTAGCCTCAGTATTCCAAATGGGCTTCCAAAGGCTGCTAAAGGCTCATTCATACACACAGGCCTCTACGTTACATTCTTCTTATGGGATTTGATCATCTCAATGAAATAAATTGCCCAGGGTAGTTGTGGAACCTCCATCTGTGGAGATATTTAAGAGTAGGTTAGATAAATGTCTATCAGGGATGGTCTAGACAGTATTTGGTCCTGCCATGAGGGCAGGGGACTGGACTCGATGACCTCTCGAGAT
The DNA here is from genome assembly GCA_030068395.1 of Apalone spinifera. Classification (NCBI taxonomy): domain Eukaryota; kingdom Metazoa; phylum Chordata; order Testudines; family Trionychidae; genus Apalone; species Apalone spinifera. Next base: position 166,025,120 of record JANRFK010004149.1, read on the forward strand.
CCCTTCCAGTCCTAGTATTCTATGATCTCCATTATTTTAGGTCAAAAACTGTTTTGGAGCCTGAAGCAAAACCCACCGAAGTTCATGGAAAGACTGTCCTTAAGCTTAACTGGGCTTTAGAGCAGGCCTTCTGAGCAGAGAGGAACAGGGCACATTTATGAAAGTCAGAAGGGCTGGAAAAGGACCTAGCTCCAGCCTGAACCCGTGGATGACAAATTGCCGCCGTCTGACTTTTGGGTAGCTACACACTCCACAGAGGAGCCTCAGCCAGAAAACCAATTGTCAGGCCTCAAGTGCACTCCACAGGAAACTCCGAGGAAATCTCTCAGTCCCATTTACCACCTTCCAGGAATACTCACGTCATCTTCTTTGGTGCCTCCCCAGAAGTTGGTGCCTCCAGCGTAACTGGGAATGTTGAGCACAGCGATCCCCTGAAGGCTGGGCAAAGGGATCGGACGCCCATCGCACTGCATAGAATGGAAGATAATGCCACATTCACAGCTGGGCCGATGTCGGAAGACAGTCGAACACTGTCGAGGGTACACTCACTGGGCTGGCTCTGAAGCACAGCGCCTGCGTAACTGAAGGAGTTCCCAGGACTACTGGCCTTATCTACCCCAGGAATTAACATCACAACATAATATCAGGGCTTGGAAACAGTTGGGGCATGCCCATGTACTGTCCCAGCATGTTTTTGAGGACTGGCTTGCTCTCCAGCATCTCAGCTTTTATGTAAAAACAGAAAGCAAGTCTCCAACTGGTATGGTGGCAAAAATACCCTCAAACCCATGAGCCCAGAATATCTGGTGCAGAGAGACATCTGCAGAAGCCTAGAATAGCAGCTGTTGAGGTGGCAAACTAAGACATCACTTCACGATGCCCAGTGACAATAGCTTAAATGGCAATATTGACTATTTTATTCCTCATGTAAGGAAGAAGAGGGAGGGACCCAATTTCCCAGGAGTGACGGTTCATTCTGGTGGCACAAGCAGGTGCTGTCTGGGAGACACCAGTCCTTGTTTCCACCAATCAAGCCTGAGCCATACCGAAGAAATGTAGCGGAGCTCATGGGCACATTCAATCGGGGACAGGGCCCAGATGAGACCCTGGTGGGACCAATGGCATTGCGACCACATTCTGAACATCCATGCAATTTGCTGAGTGGGCTGACGTTTTGACAATGCATATGGGTGGAGCTGATTTTATGGGGGGAGCCTGGAGGAGAACCCCTCCTTCTTCCCCCCTGCAGAACGTGTTAATTAATATGACTTCAGACAACCCGAGTAGATAAGCACAAAGGTGTTCACAGCAAATACAACATTAAACGTAACAAGCCCTGTCTACACTGAGAGCTAAGTCTTTGTTCCACAGCGGGTTAGGCAACATTTTCCAAACCGATATAAGGGAGGACTTCATGTGTGGAGAATGGGAAGATCTTCCCAAGATTAGCACAGGCTATCTTGTTGACATGTGCTAACAGTGCAGCAGAGGGAGGAACTCAAGGGCTGACAATGGAACAATTTCTCTTGAATCAAAAAGCTGGGTCAGATTCAAGGTGACTGATGGAGATGCTGGAGGGGCTTCATGTTTTCAGCTGAAAGACTGATAAATGCTAAAATAAATGTCCCACCCCAGACGCCAGAAAGTAAAAAGTGACTGGGGTAGGAGGAGGAGAGATTTAACCACGTACAAGCATTTTCTCTCTCACCTCAAGCAAAACCTTTTGTTCCAAGTTCTTGTATGTTCTGTGTAGCAGCTCTTTAGTCCCAAGCACTCCGTACCACATCATGTTTTTAGTACGACTTCTGAGAGGGGCAAACAAAGAAACAAGAGATACAACAGCCAGTACAACGCACTGTCTTCTACTGTCGGACTGCGAGAACTTCTCAACCCCCTAAAAACAAGAGTCCTCCTCTTGCAGAAAAACAAGCACTGGAAATGGCCTCCCCTTGTGTGCTGAAAAGAGGCTGCCCTTGAAAATATATGTAACAGGAATTAGGGATGATCCACTAACATGAGCTGCTGGAAATATGTGCAGATGCTCCCAAGGAGAGAGATGCAATCAGTTACACACATCACTGAGCTAAGGGTGTCGCAGAATGTTTGTTCAGGACAGAGAAAACTCATTAACCTCAGGCTGTCTGAAGGACTTTGTCTCTATACAAGTATCCTGAATCCCACAGAACTATATGCCTAATTATCTACAAGGTCTTGAATTAGAAAATAAACTCTCCCTCTTGGTACCATCCCATGTCCTGAGCCCCTTACCCCCTGCCCTGACTCCTGCACTCCCCACACCCCCTTCCCTGAGCCCCTCCTGCACCCACCCTCTGCACCCCTAGGCTCCTGCCATGAAGGACTCAAGCAGTGCTGGGTAAATAATCTAGAAGATTATAAACTGTAATAATTTCAGACAGACAGTGAAGACCCAAAACCTGTCTCCCAAAGAACTGAGCTACCTGCACTTCTCTGGGTGCTCGTCACGTTTGTTGTTGAAGTCCAAAGAGATCTTTGCATCCAATCCGATTCCAAAATAATTATTCATGACACACTTCTCTGTGTAACACTCTCTGTCAAGTTGAAGAAAAACAATTGTTTTTTTAAAGTGGTCCACATCTCATACGCCCGTCTCAGCCATCCCTCAGCTCCTGATGCAGAGCCGTGGTGTCCAACCAGTTCTGAAGCGAACTAGCCACACTCAACCAGTCAAACAGCCACATGCGGCTAGAGTGCTGGACACCACGGACATCGAAGGTTGAAAAAGAGGAGAAAGCCAGCAGGATCTTCTGAATTCTACTGACAGCTGATTCAACTACCCCATAAAAAACACCATAAAGAGCAGTCTGGACACACTGTGAAAGGGTCTAAAAGGTACTGTGGATTCTGCCAATCACTGGCCATGGAATCAGAGGTTAAATCCACTCTCGTGCCACACACCTGTGCTTAAGAGTCTACCATTTCTTTTGGAAGCAGTTACGTTTCTGACCTTTATGGATGGGAAGAAAACTTCAACGAGTGTGATCCACACCTAGTTGAAAATGTGCTAGCTGTCTGACTCTGCAGAGAGCCTGAACAATGACTCAGCGAAGTCAACAGCTCATCTCAGTGAGCTGAACCCTAACGATAATGATTTAAATGTCAACACTTAGCTATTTTACTGCTAAATCTTTGGAGTGAAACATCCAACAAATGGGTTTCTCACATACTTTCATCCCTTTTCCCAATCCCTTTGTGGACCCCAAAGCCCTAAACACCATGTTAGCCACAGTCAAACTGTCCAGTTTCTCCCCCATACATCTCACTCAGACACAGTCAATGTAATGATCTGCAGCACACTGACTGATTATTGAGGGGCACAGGCAAATGAAGGAGACTTACTCTGGGGACAAACACCACCAGGGGATTGCATGCTGATTGCATTTGTCACTTTCACAACTCGGGTAGTTAAAACTGTCTCATTTTTGTAATTGCCTGGAGCTGCTGCAGAATTGACAAATGACTGCAGCATCCAAGGGGCCTTACTGGAGAATTCAGGAGTAGCTTGCTGGACAGCTCTCACTGGACCATGCCCGTATCACGCTAACCGGGAGACAGAGACATTCCCTCACATCCACACGTCCTGGGAGGATGGCAGCCTTGGTTACATTCTCTCACTAGAAGCCCATCTTCTGCATTGACTCCTCATGCCCATGCACATAGATAACTGACTTCCCATACTGGCATCCAGCATAGGAGGGTTGGCTGACACATCTCTTTATCCTGGGGCTGCCTATGTCCCTGATTAACCAAATCCTCTTCTTTCACTGCAATTTACTCATGCTGAGGTTCATCTGGAACCATTCATTCCCATTCAGTCCCTCTGCATACTCACAGGTTTTCTGGCTCAGAGTGAAAGGGATCTGCATTGATCAACAGTCGGCTGATGACTGAACTCCCAGGCAGAGAGCCAGACATACCCGCCCGAATATCTGGTGAAGGAAATAAAGAGGGAATAGTATGTAAGGCATCTCATGGAGTTTATTAAATGTGGAGACCTGGATGTGTTAACAACGGACAAAGAACTGCAACTTACTCTCAGAGCCAAGAGGACAGAGGTCTGAGACATAAATGCAATGGGACATATTACAAGCACCAGTCTCAGGGCTGACCCCCAACCAGCACGGGGTCCAAATACAGGTGTTAATTCTTCTACCTGGGATAAAAATATTCCCATGTGCCAGAAAAGGGCTGTCAGCATTTTTGGCTCTTTCTGGGAAAAAGCAGATTCCACACACAGACTGTGGGTGGTGGGAATCCACCTTTGGCTTTTCTTTTATTTAAATGGGGAGAGGCAAAGTAAAAGCCCATGTGTCTATGTCTGTACAGCCCCTAGCACTAAGGAGGGCTCCAGAACATTCTCTTGGCCCCCCCCACCAGCAGGGCAGAGTCAGCAATCCAGCTGGGAAGGGAGTGCCTAAGAGTCTCTGGGGCTTTGGGCGTGGCAGGGTCCATGGCTGAGGAGGAGGGGGCTGAAGGGAGCTTTCTGCTAGCTCTTTCTTATGCTGGAGGCAAGTTGCACAGCAGGGTCTCGGCCTGACGTGGGACAGAAGGGGGGGGATCAAGGCTGCACACCACTCGGTTCAGGAGCTGCTGCATCTTGCTCCCCATAGTATCAGCTAGCAACCAAGAGGGAGACAGTGACTCTGACTCTTTCTGGATAAGAGCAAACCCACAGAAATGAACACAATGGGATCTTCACAGAGGGGTAGCAGCCAAGTTAGTCTGTAACTGGAAAAAACTTAAAAAACAACACACAGTCCAGCAGCACCTTAGAGACTAACAAAACATATAGATGGTATCATGAGCTGTTATGGGTTAAAGCTATCTGCAAGTGACCTGCTAAGAACACTGAGGGATGGAAACAGCTGCAAGATCTCTGAGATGGGAATAAGGGAGACAAAGTACTCCTAGTGACTTCAGCCTTGTAGCGGAAGGACCAGCCTTCACCTCTGGGCTCTCCTGAATGCATGCTGCAGCACTCGACTGAGAACTTTCCAGGGATTTACCATTGCAGCATCCTCCTATGAAGTCAAGGTTGTTACCTTGCTGCACTCATCTGTCTCTGCACTGCGGCTATGAAATCAGTCTGAATCTCAGCTGAGGATGACTCTAATTGATTCCCAATTCTGCACTATTCAAGGCTGCTGGAAAGTTACCTGTGAACAGATTCCTCTCCAGCTTGGCCTGGACTACAGTTTGCCTGGGTGAACTGACATCAAGCACATTTCATGCCCTCAGCTGGAGATTTGAGCCTGTGCTGTTGTCACCCAGCTCAGCTGGCTGCCTGGATGGGAAGGGGTGGGGAAGACACTCACTCGGGTAGAGGATCTTTGTGTTGAGCATTGGCAGGTTGTCCCGGTTTCCTGTCTGGGGAGGAAGAGATGCAGAGCTGCCCAGCGACAAACTTCCTTTGTTTATTAGCCTTTCACAAGGAGATTTGGACACTACAAAATACAACACCAAACACTCCAATTGACAAACATTGTGTATTGCGCAAACAAACACATACACGCACCATACAAACATGAAGGAATAGGGGACAGATGGTAAAATTACCAGCCGCTCAACATTAACACCTTCCAGACAATACAAAGCACAGTTACGCAAAAAGAGAGAACCAGAGTCATGATGAGCCAAACCTTGTTGTCCCAAGTGCCACACACACACGCACACGCACGGACGGTACCAGCACTGAGGCACAAAAGATGTGGAACTAATACTAGGAATGGAGATGAGAGAGGTTTTGCTTTAGTTGCAGAAGAAAACAGATGGGTATTGGCCTAGTCCCAACTCACTTCCGGATGTATTTGGAGCGAATTGGGCTCTCTTACAAGTTTCTCACTTAACAGGGTAACATATTCAGGAGTGCTGACCAGCATCTGGTGATTAAGGGGTAAAGTAGGTCTCCTGTACTTAGCCAGATATCGGGTGGTCAGCCAATGACAATGCAGGTAGGAATTTCAAACTGGAAGAGAGGGTTTTGGGGTTTGTTTGCTTTTTAGAACAAGAAAACAAACTTTTATTATCAAAACAAAACTACAGTTGCAAGCATAGTTAAGTGGCTAGATGGAAAGGGCCACCAATTGATCGAGGTACTCAAGGGGACCCCTTGGGCCAAAACTTTAGTTACAAAAGAGAGAAAACAGCATTACCGGCTCATACATTAGTTCCAAATTCCCAAACCAGGAAAACAGCAAAATCCTGATGGACTATCTAAACTTTTCCCTACTTACACATTGTAAGAAGTCTGTTCCTGGAGAGAGGCAGGCCTCCCATCTCCTTCATTCTTTGAAGAAAACTGCTCTAAATGTTAAACCCAGAAGAGAGAGAAAAAACCCCTCTTTCAGTTTGAAATTCCTGCCTGCATTGTCATTGGCTGACCACCCAATACCTGGCTAGGTACAGGAGACATTAGTTAACTCCTTAATCACAGGATGTTGGTCAGCACTCCTGATTATGACACAGGGATTCCAAGTTGGTTCCTTGCTCTAATGCCTTTGCAGGAAGGCAAGGGTCCGGTAGGAAAAAGTCAGGGGGGAGTGGAATGGATGACAGCTGAGAGCACCAGAAGCTGACAGCACTGCGACTGGCTGCTCCTGCAACCATAAAGCTACTCAAGTTCCTGGGTCCCACAAACCACACACTAAGATCATGACCAAGAGGCCGGAGAGGGATTTCTCTCAGAGCAGGAAGAGGACTGTATGGCAAAAGGGATACGAACATGGAGGAGATACGAGGACTCTGAGCCAAGGTTACAGAACTATCACCCACCTCATACTGGAAGAAAACAGGTTCCAAGAAGAGATGGGCTCAGAAGTACTGGGAAGCTCATAATGGAAAAGGAAACCCTAGTGCCTGTACAAATTCAGGAACCTGGGCTGCCTGACAGCGACTGTACCTTTCCGATGGCTCCTCCCTTTGGGAGCTCCACAGTTGCCACTGTGCGATGGCTGCAGGGAGATTTTATCCTCGTTCCTCAGCTCCTTTCCCTCCTCAGGGGTGGAAAGCCCCAGGATGAAGCCCTCCTGCTCCTGGGTCTGGGCATTCTGCTCATCAACAGCTGGGCAGAGACAGAAATAGATAGGTGTCTTACAGCTCTGGGAGGAGAGCACAGATGGAAGGGGCAGGCTGGCAAACAGCAAGGAAATACAATGCTGCCCCCATACTATATTCCCAACCTGGAAGTCATCCAAAGAGCTTCCCCAAGGTCTTGAATGGAGTGAGCCACAAAACTCCTTACTTAAAAACCCCACATTCGTATTCACGAAAGATACCAAATTATAAGCCTTATCCAGCTCCCACTGGTCAATGACAAATCTATCTCAGACATAAACGACAGGAGGATGAGGGCTCTGAAGGTGCAAAATCCATCTATTAATGAATGGCAGTGACAATACAGACTTTCCCACACCAGGACTCAGTGCTGACCTGGCGGACTCAGCTGGTGGGGTGAGGACACTTCATTCTCCAGGCCCCCTCATTTCTCGGCCTCTCTGCCAAGACCACCTCCAAGAGAGCTGTGATGTGCTGGGAAAAATTGTGCCCAATCTTAATGCTTGCCATAACTATATATGCTCGATTGCTCATTTGAGCTATCCTGAATGTAAAGGATCTGCCTTTATTTGCATGAGGTGTCCCCCAGAATTTCTAGCGAAACAGAAAGAGACCATGGCTATACATGTCAGATTTCTACTTGCTCAGCCTAAACAGTGACAATGAAAAAGGCCATTTGGCATCATGTGGAGGAGAGGGGGTTTGGGCATAAACCAATAAAAAGGAAGGAAGGAATTAAATGTGTCTGGAAACGAAACAGCACAAAGGACTTAATCAGATTGGTTGACAAAAAGCAATAGAACTAGTGTGTTCAAGGGATGGTAAAATCAAATGTTTCTGTATTGCCTGGAGAAATCAAAATCTCCCCTAGAAGGAATTAACAGGCTTCTTCTCGCAGAGACACAGCCTCTCCACATCAGTTCCTGTTTCTCTGGCAAAGGACAGAGATAACCCAGCCCACTTACACCTGCATTTACAACAGTGTATTTCAATGATCTGCACTTTCAGGCTTAGTGCCAAGTCTAAGGCTGCTTTTGGCTGTCCTCCTTTGGGTGTGCAGAGACTTTAAATCTCTTTGACTTGTACGCATTTCCCTCCAGTCTGTAATAAATCAATACATAACTTCCTTCTTGCTTCAGCCGGGGCTTGTGACAAAAGCCTGGGGGATGTCCTGCCTGACACATTTGAAGGGACTGGAACTCGGAGCTGAGAAGAGACAGGGGAGACAGGCATGGAAGCTGTCGAGTTCCTCTGGAGCTGGGCCACGAAGGCCAGTGAGCACAAAGTGGGCCTAACGAGAATGAAGCTGTTCAGGTGCCAACTAAAAGCCAACCAGAATCTAATCTATCTAAAGTATTTCTAAAGCCCTTCCCACGGGAGTATTTACACATGTACAAGGGCTGTGGAAACCAGCAGGGCAGCCAGTTTACTATTCTACTCTTTAGTTAAGTGTTGTCTTCACCTTGGAGTGTGGGCAGCTGTAAGACTGCAGTGGAAGGCGGGTATATTAGCCCAGGAACGATAAATGAACTGCAAGCAGGATTCCCCACCTCTTACCTTTTTCTGCATGCTCTATAATCTGACGAATGGCTTTTTTCAGGCTGTTGGCTCTCAACATTAGCTGCTCCCTAGGCCGGAATATCTGGGGACGGGCAGTGCATGAGGATCCAATAGAGCGGTCACTAGAAGTATCACAAGCACTGCCAGATCCATCACCATCTTCTGTCTCCTCTGCAATGGTGGGAGGTGGGTTTGGCAGAGATGAAGAGGCTTGAGATTCATCATTTAACGTCTTCAAAAGGGAATCCAGTTTCTCCTTCAGGACAGAGCACTGCAAAAGCGAAAGGTTTGTGCAGGACTGTACCAGTGGAACAGCCTGTTGGACTCTTGCTGTGCACACCAGCTGGTTCTCTCTGACAGCAGATGGTTCTCCCCCATTGCTGTCTACATCTGAAGTGGGTTTTTCCCAACATACCTTCCTGGCCATGACTTCCGACTCCTCCGAGTTTTCTGTCGATTTCTCGTAGGCCTTCCCTACTCGAGCCACAAAATCCTTCACTGTCTCACAAAGCACCCTGGGCAAAGACGACAGGCAAGAGTCACTCACAGGTTTGCCCACCATCCTCAGCGTGACATTTCCCCCAGGATCCCCTGCAAATGGGCTCTCCTGGGCATACTCACTTGGCTGAGGAGATGACGACAGAGTGTTGGTCAGAAGTCAAAATTTTGGACAAATGAGCAGCCACAGAATCTTCATAGAAGAGAATCTTCTGCACCTGGCAACAGCCAGGAACAAGCTGTAAGATCACTGTTCCCAGGCTCAATGTTCCCTCTAATCTTTCCCATCCATGTGTGGAATCAATTTTTTTTGTGCGCGCGGAGGCATGTGTGAATGTGCAAGAGCAACAGAAACAAAAAACCTAGCTGTGGGCGCTCTGCAAATCAGCTGGACGGCATCTGAATTTCTCCTGAGCAGCGGCACAAGTGCACAACTCACACTGCCCCAGTGCACCCAGGATGATGGCCAAGGTTACCATGTGTTACAGCTGGGCTTCCTTCCCATTGTCTACCTAAGTTGCAGGGTCATGATTTCTGTTCACTCTGAGAGCTCCATGGTACAGATCACAGTTAGTCACACTATGCCTGTGTCTGTGTTGACCCTACAGCTGCCAGTGTGGTGCAGAGCTGAGGCTCAGGACCATCCACTTGGGAATAGAAAACACTGGGTTTTATGATGTTGGAGAATGTTGTACACTTTTCAGCGGCAACGACAACATTCTGCCTTGCCTGGAAGTGTACGGAAAAGCCAATATAACTTCCAACCCAACCTGCCTTCCTCTACAGCTCTTCACTGGCTTATATTGAAACTTCCCCCTCTCTGCAGCACCGTAGCCCCTCTCATGCCTCCTTAGGAGGTGATTGTTTTCAGCAGCCCAATTCCCATCCTTCTCTACAGCACCTCACCCCTCTTGTGCAGAGTCCAAGCCCACTTCATTTAAATTCCCTTCTCCATAGTCCACTCCCTGTCTGGTTGGAGCCCATCCGCTGCTGAATCTCCTCCCAGTTGTTAGCCTTTTGCGGCTGGCTAAGTACCTCAGAATCCTCAGTGAAATCTTCAGTGACTGTGGAAGTTGATGCCTGATGAGGGAGTTTGGTTTCATACACCATGATGCTCCATCTATTGAAATGAAACCATTGCAACCATTACTGCCAAGCTGACTGCCTCCTCGTCATGAGAAATACATACAAGTGGGGATTAAGACAGAATTAAAGGGCTCTTTCTATGACCTGAATTCAGGGCTATGCACATGCACATTCGGAATAAAAAATAGCACCTTCCTTGAGGTGCACAGAATCACAGCATGCAACTCGTAAAGGGGTCTGAACTGGGGAGAGGCGATACCCTCCAAACAAGAATCCCTTTTCATCCCCACATCCCTAGTACTCCCTGTATGCTACCTCCACCTTCTCTCTCAGACACACATGGAAGGCTTTGTTATGAGTGTTTCCATCACTCAACTCTCAACTGCTGCAGAAACATTTTTTAAGTGTCAGCTTGAGCTAGAAATAAACTGTAGACATACAGATGTCCATTTCAGCTTGCAGTTTAGTTTTACTATTTGAATCAGATATGAAATAACTATTTCAAACCCTGAGTGAGCACCTGAAGGCAAAAATCACAGATGGTAATGCACCCAAGGTACACAGAGAAGATTTCTAGAGTACAAGGCTTGGGGACCTTGTCAATTTCACTGTGCTATCCAAATCCACTATCCAACCTC
>JANRFK010004149.1:166036093-166072569 GCA_030068395.1 Apalone spinifera
CCTCCCTCTAGGGCATCTGGCATTGGCCACTGTTGGCAGACAGGATACTGGGCTAAGAACGCCTTGCCCTGCTAACAACGGGGGACAGGAGTATAATGGGGAACCATTGGTAGAACTAGTCAGTAATTCAGGCAGGTAAGCGCCAGGAACCATATGACTGTCCTGGGAGGCTGCTGTCTCAGAACAGAGCTTACCACACTGTCTGGTGGTAAAACCTGAGTCAGAGATGCAGATGTCATGTTTGGGCTGACACTCACCTGTCTAGCATTTTGGTACTGGCCCTCTCCAGCTTCTCTAGGATCTGTGGTAGCTGGGTGTCGTCATCACATGCAGATCCCCACCCTAGCACCCGGGCAAGGTCATTTCCTGTACCCAGGGGCAGCACCCCCAACTGGCACTGCACCAAGAGAAAAGAAGATCAACATTGATACCCAGAAATAAAACACAAACCCCACCCATCCAAACACAGCACTGAGAAGAACCTCACTGATTCCTAACCTAGCTCAATCACTGAGTAAAACTAATCATAAAATAAAGAGGATGGCCACAGCCAGAAAAGCTGTGAAAACACCCGCCATTTTTAAGCTGTGAATGGTGAGAGGAGTAGATTCTAATGACACTTCTTTCCACTACAACAAAAACCTTTCAACTGGGCAGAGCACAACAGTTCCATTTGACCACCTGGTGGTGCTGTTGCCTTTCTTGACCTAAGGGAATGGCACAGGGATCTCCGGTAGAAAATCTCTACCATTAACACAGCACAGAGTGAAAATATTTAGCTGTTCCTGGACTCTGATACCACAGGGACTCACAATCTCTTTTAGAATTATTAGAGGGACTGGAGCAGGAGTACTGGCCCTTTGGGAGCTAGACCCAGGTCTCTCCTGGCAGAAATCTATGTCAGGGATGGTGCAGGAGCAGAGACCAAGTGAACGCTCAGAGCTACTCCAATACCAGGCTGTCACAGGAGGGAACTGTGTAGGAGCACTGACTGGCAGGGGTCACTGTTAGTCCAGTGCCTGGCCCCATTCAGCAAAAGTTACTGCAGGAGCGCCAACTACGGGAAGGGTTTAGCTGCTTCATTCTAGCACAACTGCATTTTTGTCCAATCAGAGACCTCTTCACCTCTGGCTGCCTGTTCTTTATTTTTACACATGGACACGCCCTGAGGGCAGATACCTGTTTGTGAAGATTGAGGCTGTCAATTTCGGACAGAACCCATCCAACACTTCCATCTCCACCACAAACCAGAATCCGGAAAGTGTCAAATTTCTGGAATAAACGTAAACTACAGAGGGGAAAAATAAAACAAAGGGGAAAAATAACGTGCTACTAAAGTAACAGGATTGATTAGTTATTTCAATCTGGGTTACAAACTTTGCTGTGCATGGCTTTGACTAGACTGTTTTTTCAATGAACACAAGCCACTGCTAGATCCCAGATGCGTTTGAATTCTTCACGGTAAAAAGGAAATATAAATACAGCTATATGCAATGTTCATATCTATTCACTGTACTGAATGGAGACTATACTAGGGTGCTCCATTTCTGCACCAGTGTACTTCAGTCTCAACAGCAGAGAAAACAAATATTTGGAGGCTGATAATCTGCAGAATGAATTCCTGTCTGAGATTTGTAATGTTCTGCACACAACTGGGTTATTTGGGTTGTCCTGGATTCACTTCCTCCACATTCAGAGCCATGCCAATAAAAACAAGACTGCAAGAAAGGGGATTCAGTACATGAACGTGTTCAGGAGCAGGAGATTAAACCCACAATTCTGTCACAAAGGTTGTCTGCAAACCATTGCTCTACTGCCTTGCCACTAGGCAGCACCACCACAATGTAATATCTCCGTTTGTCTGGGCTACTAGGGACATTGGCCAAAATATCAGCCCTAAAACCCAACCTCTCTTAAAAGCTGTCTGTGGTTCTTACTGTAAAGCCTCCAAGGCTGTCCTAAACCTGTCCTAAATAAACTACAGCACTACCGAAAAGCCATTTTACTTCATGCAATCACCACTGCACTGAGAAAGAGCTGTCAAAGATGATGGCATATTGTGGGACTTGGTTTGGTTGGCATGAGTTTGGAATTACTCAGTGAACTTTACACCATCCGACCATTTACTTTATTGTTGCCATTTTCATTTTCTATAAAAAAGCAATTTTAAAAGTTTGAGAAAATTATTCCTTTTTTATTTCCTTCCCCCTATGAAGACATGGGCCTTAGCACCACAAATCCAACTACGCAGGCAGAGAGAGGAAATAACACATTACCATTTAAAATCCCTTTAAAATTATCTAATATAACTTTTCCATCCATCAGGGTGCTTCAGTTTTATGTCCAATATCTTGCAACCTGCCTACACGTCTATGGTATCTCAAACTAGCAGGCTTTAAAATTGTCATGGTTCAGGAGTTGATGCTGCCTGATCTCAGAGCCCAACTCAATATGGTTTGAAATTCCTGATTTTACACAAGCCAGGTTGGGGAAACATAAAAGGAGACATGTATGAAGGCCTTTGTTCATTAAAAAGGCATTCACCCACATGAATGATGCTCAGAGGTGTGAGATGGTAGAAACAGCCCAGGAATGATGACTCTAGGGTCCAGCTGGAGGACAAAGTTTATTCCATGGATATAATATTTATTTGTGACTGTTTTTATACAGCTCACTTTTACAGTGTCCGAGTGCCATCCACAATATCCCATTTCTCATTACAGCAAACACAACAGTAACAGCTAGGTCAAGAAGGCTCTTAGATCCTTGTTTTCACATACATGCTTTTTTGGGGCTGACAGTTTCCATGCTTGGTTTCATCCCAGAGGGAAGCTTCTGGAATCTCAGGGAAATCCTTCAGCTGTTTTGCAGTTATTGGAGAGTGGAAATTACAAATTCTTTCAAATATAGATCTGATTTTGGCTGATCAGTAACTCAAAAACAGCTAGGGAAAGCCCCTCCATACTGCATATATACAGTTCTCTCTGAGGATAGTACCCTTTGCTAGATGTTTTTGGAGGGGATGGAGAGGAAGAAAGAATTAAAGACAAACAGTCAATTGTTGCTGTTTCTTGGGTATTTTCAGGGAATTTGCTCAGCCAAAGAACATCTCCTTACCCAAGGTGAGGTCCTCCATTCATGAGGTCAAAGACCTGTGCTGGATTCAGCAGCTGTTTGAATCTCCTTAGAAATTTTACACCTTGGTTGTCTCCACTTTTTGAGTTGACAAAGACCAGCAAGGGGCTTGTGCAGGATGGAGGACAAGTGGCTTTCCAGAACCCTGAGTGGGAAGAAGGGAAGTGGGGAAAGTGAAGCAGCACTAGGAGATGGGGGAAGAAAAAACGACCTCACTCCCAGCAGTAATGTTTTGCAAACACAGGGATGAAAACATTAATAATTTCTCTGAGATGCTGACATATGTAAAGGCCACACCAACACCGCACTGACTCCAGCATGAGCAAGCTTCTATCAATCATGCCATCAAATTTTGCAGTACGAACAAGCCCCTAACTTTGGGGCCATAGCAAATAAACCAAATGCTATATCAAAATGACCAGCCCGAGGATCTCAAGCCCAATGATGAACTTATTTATTCACAAGTTTCAGGTAAAACCTGCAGCATGGGATTTACTTGAAATTTTAGCAGAATTCAGTTCAGGTCTTTGGGGTAAAAATACCTAGTTGAAAGATCTATAACTGAAAGAGTGAGGGGGAAGATACTGGTGAATACTTACCATCTGAATCAATGCTGTTAAGAGCTGTGGGAGGGATGACTGATACTTTACAGAGGCCAAGGGGGCACTTAGTTGATAATAAATCTTTACATGTTGTGTGTACCTGAAATAATAAAATTGTAGTCAGCTAGTCCCTCTAAGTCCTGTTCCACAATGCAGAAACCCATCCCACCCTGAAAACAGGACTTGAATAGGAAGGAAAGATGGTAGGGTGGGGGGAGGATTCAAAGAAATGGGAATCAACAGTATGAAGTGACTAAAGATATTTTAAAGAAAGCTGTCTAAAGGCACTTCTACATGAGGACATAGGCAGCCTAACTACAAGTTAATGCACATAAATTAACATGCACTAAGTAAAGTTGCCTAATTCATAAGCTACATTAAACAGGTTTAAAGCAGTCTCAGTTATGCACAATAGCATCATACCTTTAGTTAACTGTCTTAACTTTCCTGAGAATCCTCTGTAGACAAGCCCAAGGGTACAGATGTGAGCAAGACTTCCAGCCCAGGTAAACTCACACTAGCAGGGCTAGAGCTAGTCTGCTAAAATTAGCACTGTGGATCTTGCAGCTTGAACTTTCAAGCCCTCCCAACTCCTTGGGTTTGTGCGGTTCTGGATAGTTCAAGTCTCTGCAGGAGTACAACATCCCCAGTGCTATTTTTAGCACACCAGCTTGAGCTTAGTTAACAAGAGTCTGTTTATCTGGGATAGACGGATCACTCCTGGCTGCAGTGTAGACACACCCTATGTAGCAATCTGGGTTCACAGTTCTTTCATCTCTTCTGTTAACTCTCCTCAGCCCTTCCTGTGTCTGCAAGCTGCTTTTCCTTTTGAGATGGGCAACTGACACTCAAAAGCGAATGATAACAACGTTGGGACTCACAGGGCCAAGTTAATCCCTAGTATAACTTCACCCACTTCAGTGGGAACAGCTGAGTGCTCAACATTTTTGGAAATCAGGCCACTCATGTGCCTAACTATGGATTAGAAATCTCACTTCAGGCATGCAGTTTTCAACATTTTGGCCCAAGTGGGGACACAGAAAGAAGGAATAAAACAAAAAGTTAGAAAAGGAGAAGGAGCAGAGGAAGAAAGAACATGGAGAATGGAACAGCAGAGAAAAGGGGACATAGGATGAATACACAATGTAGGTGCAACTGACATGGTGTGGGGTTAAGATAAGTAAGGAGGTTGATAAAGTGCTTGGCACCAGTAAACAGAAATTAGACTAGTGACCTTTTTGCTCCTTTCTAATGTATGGAGAAAGCCCAGTATAGGGGTTATTTTATAATTTCTGGGGGAGTTTTAACATGAGAAATTCATTTAACATGAATTTCCTGCCCTTTTCCTTAATATCCCTATAGCCAACTGAAAAACCAGCAGGATTTATGATGTCACAGATTTTAAGCAAGTGAAACCCATTGATTCGAGAGAGGAAATGGTTTTTATTCAGGAGGTTTAGAACTCCTTGCTTTGCTGTTTGTTTCTGTTAATATCTACGTAGCTATAAACAACGATATGTTAAAGATTCATCATCTCCAGCCCTTGTAGCTAAGGACCAAGGATGGGACCTATACATTTTAGATTATTTCATGAAAGACCTCCAGTAAAAAGATGATAGATATGAAAATCCAGGTATTTCTAAGCAAATATACAGGCAGTAAAGAAGTCCTGGAGTGTTTTTGGTTGTGAAAAATCTTTTCAGGCCTTATCTATACACCCTCGTGAAGCAATTAGGCATAAGCCTTATTTCTTACCCTTTGCAGACCACCTACAACATGGAGAAGAATAGGAGCACATCTGAATGAGAACGTGACCTGAACTGTCACGTCACACAAACGGCAGTAACAGATCACACAGGTATGCACACACCCAGCAGGGAGGAGGTGAAGGTATCATAGAGGTCCTCCACATTCACTGAGCTCACCATGGCTTTGCACCAGAGGCAGCGCCAATCTTGTAAGCGCAGAACACTGCCACATGTTTTATCGCACACTGTGCATTTGGCACTCACGGGGAGGTTTCCTTCCAGCCACTGGTGTGGCATTGAAATCTGAAAACCAATTAGAGAGGGAACCACGATGAGTTTCCAGACTACAACTGTAACAACAAAAGATGAGATGCCTGAGGAAAGCAAGGGCGCTCTCTAAGAAATACCTCTGTATCTACCTTACATATTTAGATGGCATCGGGGCACAGATAGGCTAAATGAGTTGCCCCAGGAAGTGAGTACTGGCAAGCCCCAGGCCACTAAGTTCCATCTAATTTTTCCAAATCAGGACTTGGGGAAAAGAAGGCTTCAACTCATTCTACCCTAACGTCTCAGAAGAAACAGGTGCAGAAGGACACATGCAAAGTAAACTCCATAGTTCCAGCTATTACAACCCGGGGGGATGTGGACTAGGCTGATACATACCCCATCTTCATCTTCAATGATATCCTTCCCAATAGATGCCAATGTCGTCCATTTGCAGTTGTTGGTTGCCCGCACTGCACACCGCTTGTGAGCTTTAAACTTGCATACTAAAGAGGAAGGAAAAAGAAATTAATCCTGCCACTGAACACGACGTGACAGTATGAACAAAAGGGCCGACTGAGCAGAGAAACAGAGTTTCAAATGTCTGTTCCAAAAGAGAGCATCCTCTGCCTTGTTAGAAATGGCAAAACAGTCAGAGCTAAATACACTGAGCTGATTAAAAGCTATTTTCTCTAGCTACTAACCGTTGCGCCTCACTTTCACCGCTGGACTGTACAAGGTTTGTTATCCCCTTGTTAAATACGACATGATAGCTACAGTAAAATATGCCTGAATCGTGTTACACATCATGGGTGTAAGCTAAGAGTATGAGCTGCAAGAAGCTGTGCTAGTCTGCTATGCCCAAGCTGACCAAGAGTAGTGATTCCAACACTTTGTACACCTGCTGCTATGAATAATACAAAATACAAGTTCAATTTGATTCTTCAAAACAGACACCTTCACACATCTGATTTGGAAAATTCTAATATTCTATGGCAATGATTTTGGCTGATCAAAAATAAGTGCTTCCCCACACCACTGCCAGATTCAACAGCATAAGAAGCACTATTAAAACTATGTATTTTCTGTCATCTTGCTAAGGACCAGATCCTGCATATGTTATGCACCCAGAAAATTCCCCAGAAAGCCAGCAGGACTCAGGGCAAAAGGAAAGTAGGATCAAGCCGATAATTCCAATCTTACATATTCTATAGCTTTCTGTGCATTTTATGTCACTTTTCTGGCCCATTCTGTAGTCCGCAAACAACAGTTCAATTGTTTTAAACGATCTTTGGAATACAGTAGAGAGTCACCATGGCACTATGCCCTGAGCGGGAGACAATAAAGTGCTTTTACCTTCACATGAGAGTCCATGCGATGTGACCCCAGATAATGCTTCCCGGCACACATTGCAGTACGTTGGCCGAGCATGTGAGCAGGCGTACCAGTTATGCATCCCTGAGAAATGGTCCATACTGTACTGCGTAGACTTAAAATAAATACAGTTCAGTAAAACCTAAGGTGGAGGTTGAGAGTTTTCCTGAGAGAGAAACTCAAACATAACAGACAGAAAAGGCAAAAATGGCACAATCTTTTTTGGGGAAATAGGGAGAGGGCAGGCTTTGTGCAGTTAACACAGTAGGCAAGCTAAGCACACAAAAGGACAAGGAGTTAGGTTCTTACAGATCAAGCGCCTGGAGCAGGCTCAATCCTGAGCAGGTGTGACAAGTCACGGCAATAGTGGTCGGCTGACATCAAGACTGGGTGCAAGGCATGTGTTCTGCACCCATCCACCCACCCCCCAGTGGCAAGTGTTCTACACCCACCAAGAGGGATCTATACAGAGAAGAAAAGTTACTCTAAGAGGGATGTACACAGGTAGCAGTTTCGAGGTTTTGTATAAAGATCTGATCCAGTGCTCACTGAAGTCAATGAAAGGACTCACATTAACGGGCACTGGGTTAATCCCATAAACAGATACTGTTTGGGAGGAACGGCACAAATGCAGATGGTAAATAATAAGGCTCTTCTATTACCTCAAAATGCTCACGGTTCTGTATTGTCTTCAGAGCTGCAATCCAATCTTCCATCTCTTTTCTATTATCCGCACAGAGGATGAGCTTCCGACATGGAGTGATAACCTGACAGGACAGAGAAAATCATGCTGGTGAGTCCCAGGGCTGCCAGGAAGAACAGAGACCAGAAAACACTCCATGGAATAAGAACAACCTTTATCACATGAAATCAAACTGCTTCTGAGAACAGCCTCAGCAATCAACTGTATATCTCTGAGCAAAGATCAATGACACTTTAATGGTACTCCTTGCCTCCGAGGCCAATGCTCTCTTTCAGTAGTGTTTACAGAGCTGAAGACGTTTTTGTTCCTATTCTGACTCCTGAAATCATTAATAATTAGACTTTGAGAAAAGCACTGGAGAGCGATCCAAAGAATAGCACAACACAGAAATCAATCATACAACAGCAGTGCCAACATATTAACTACTTGAATACTAAATGAGGCTTTTTAAAAAAATAGACATTTGATTGGATTTTTCATATTCATTTGAACAACAGAATAAAGTCAAATTCTATTTGTATTTTGTTTACATGGCAACACGCCAACTTCTACCAGTTAACATTCCTATGCAAAATATGTTGTACAGTGGAGTTAAGGCTGTAACTATCAATTACTTAATGGGAGGGAAACCTCAAAACCAGGATATGATCCTATCCTACAACAATACACACTTTCATGGTCTCAGTGACAGGGAAAGTTGAGAAGCAACCTAACTCACCCTCTGCCTCTTATTGATAAACTGTTCCAGGCCCCTCTACTCCATGTGGTCTCTCTCCTGCTGCTTCTGCCATCATGGCCATCTGCTTTGTGGCCACATGGAGTTTATAAGCTCTACTATGCTCATAATGTACACAGAAACCGTTCTTAATGATCATTTTGACAATAGTCTTCCCAAACATAAATTCTTGCTAAAACCAACAGAATATAGTTTAAATCAATCCATTTTGTAGTTGTGACAAGTGAAAATAAGTTTAAAAATAAGGAAAATGTTTCCCCAACAGAGATAATCATACTGTTTAACCCTCTTATCTCCAGAAAGCCTGATCTGATTTACATCAAAGCTGAGATAACACTTGAGAGAATGGTTTAGTTTAGGTGAACATAACAGGCTAATAATTGTGGGCTACTTTAACTACTCTCAACTTTAACATTGCTCCATAACAAACCTAAAAAACTAATTCAAAAGAGCCCTAAAATCTCCCCTACAGATTTTCTCAACACTAGCATCTGCTGTGTCAAGAATTTAAAGCAGCATAGGAGAGAAATAAGACTCAGAGGGAAGGTCAGTGAATCTAGCACATTAGCTGCTGCTTTAACCACGTTTAATCATAAAATCTTCAACACAAAGTCATACTT
Source organism: Apalone spinifera (assembly GCA_030068395.1). Classification (NCBI taxonomy): domain Eukaryota; kingdom Metazoa; phylum Chordata; order Testudines; family Trionychidae; genus Apalone; species Apalone spinifera. The sequence continues at coordinate 166,045,279 of JANRFK010004149.1, forward strand.
TGAATATACTCCTAATATATCGCTGGAAATGGATAAAATCATTGAGGAAGAAATAACAGTCACATTTAAGAACAGTTATCCATACAGAAAACTCAGATTTAATTTCTGCAATAACTTTCCTATTGAGAGAGTGGAATGGTTAATAAGACCTGTTCCAGGAAAACACTCTCAAGGGGGCTCAGGCCAGGGTTAGTGACTTCAATAAAGACTGACCAAGACAGGGTCCATTTTTTTAAATGTACATATAACAAAATTTAAGTTTTTTGATGCTGTGAAACTGAACAGTTGGATAGAAAGGTGCCCAGATAGGAATACATCTAGATAGAATTGAAAACTTGGGGTTAATTTGCCTGTGAAAAGAACTTTTTCAAATAAGGCAAAAAGATTTCCCCCCAAAATTAAGCAGAGTAAGAGCTAGAGGAAACTTAAATATCTCTTCTCCAATATTAAAGCAAACTCCTCTGCTTTTTGGAGTTCACTCATTTCTTTCCTTCCTCCCTCTCTCTCTCTCTCTCTCTCATTTTAAAAACTTAAAAAACAACAAATAATCTAGTAGCACCTTAAAGACAACCAAACCATGTAGATGGTATCATGAACTTTCGTGGGCGCAACCCACTTCTTCAGATGACACGAAAGCTCAAGATACCATCTACATATTTTGTTCATCTTTAAGGTTCTGCTAGACTATTTGTTGTTTTTTGAAGTTTTTCCTGTTACAGACTAACTTTTTTAGTTAGTTAAAAAAGCTTGAAGCTTTTTTCTCTCATTTTAGTTCTTGGCATCTCCCCTCTCCCGCTTCTCTATTTGTTTCACTCTTCTTTTTACTTTATGGCACATTTCCTATTTTGGTGGGGAAATATCTTCTTTTTCCTCTTACCTCAACTCATTGCAGCAGAACTGCCCAAAAAGGAGCAAAAGTGGCTCTCTTCGTAACTGGTCAATATTCCTTCACCCAGACAGAAGGGGTCACTATAGACAAGTAAAAGATTCTTCCTCCCTTAAGGGCTGAGCCTGCACTCTACATAGCCACCTAATCCCCAAAAGTTACAAACTAAAATGTCCTGCCTCATATCCACCAGTGCAGCTCTTCCATCTTCATTTATCATTCTCCTGTCTCTATCCCTATGTCCCCTCATGTTCACTTACACCCTGACCTTGCAAATACTTGAATACTGGTGTAACTTTATTCGCATAACAAGTACCCCCCGACATGCCATGTGAATGGGACTATTCATATAAGTTAAAACAGTATTTAAGTGTTTGCTAGCACAGAGCCCTAGTTTAATGTGAATCTTGATTTTAAAGTACCTTGATGTGAGAAGTTGTTATGTTAGCATTTTGTACTAAACAAAATTCCATTTAAATTAACTTTAACAGCTTCCAGATACACACACACACATACAAAGTTTAACTTCTCATTTGATTCTCCACACTCTACAAAAACAGCCTTATCCACAGCAGAGAATGAATCACACATGGAACTCAGCTTCTTCTGCAAATAAGGCTTTACTATCTGAAGTAGGAGCTTCAGGGGTAACCCGAGTTAGTTTGTTACAGAAAAAAAACCCAAAACAAATGGTCTGGTAGTACTTTATAGACTAACAAAACATGTAGATGGTATCATGAGCTTTCATGGGCACAGCCCACTTCTTCAGATGACCAGAGTTATGAGTTGGGGATATGAAAACTCAAAATAAATAGGAGAGGGGAAGGGGAGAGAAAAAGAAAAAGGGAAGGGGGTGGGAGACAGAGCATCATTAAGTATCTGGAAAATGGGTACTTAAACCTAAGCAGATAAAAATCAAAGTCAATAGACAGATTCCTAAAACAGGAAGGATACCACTCAGGGAGCTGTTAGCACCTTCAGTGGTTATTAAGTAGGTAGAGTCCCCACCAACCTATATCATGATTGAGTCTGAATGAAAATGCCTAGGACTGTGTCAGTTTCACAAGACTCTAGCAACTGCAGCCAGCACGTGTACAGGCACACAAAAATTAAAAAATTACTGTGATGCCACATCAAATGTAAACCCCTCCCTAAACAATATTAATGGGAAAAATAGATGTCCCCCTAAATATTTCTGATCCAAGATAGTCTCCTTATTCCACTCATTTCCTATTTCTTCCACTATGGCTAATGTGACAAATTAAAAACAACAAACACACCTGCCAACCTATCAGTTTTCCACTGCCAAATTCCAGTTTAAATTAAAGTTCCTCTTCATGTCATACATTAGTTGTTGCAATAGCAAATCACACACTGGGAAGTGTGCACGTAACTGTTGGCAAACTATTAACGTAGAAACATTTTTTTTCTTTTCAAGCTCTTCAGAAAACATACCCCTTTTATAGAGTGCAGCATACAACTGGCCTTAACCAGACTTTGCCCAAACAAAAGTGGCCCCAGTAGCTAACAAGGTACAGATGGCCCACATTTAATTCAAACCACATGGGGGCAGAACACACCTTTAAAATAAAAAGAGGCTTCTTGCGGTAGGGACACAGCATGCAACACTCCATCTTAAACCCAGGAGGTGGCTATTCTGCAGCGGGGAGCGTGACTGTTACGGCTCAGGCTCTCAAGCCACACTGGCGCAGCATCCTCATAACACCACTAGTGGTGATGTACTCAAGTGAGCAGGGCCTGATGAAGTTCATCCTCCTTCCTGTTACAGGCTAGTCAGCTTGAGCCTAAGGCACCATTTAACTCGAACGAGTGGCAGTCATGAGTGGCAGTCAAATTAGAAATAATAAATGATTTACAACCTGAGCTAACTGTGCCGTGAAGACACCTCCTAAGACTCCAGACTCTACTGGCACCATTCCTAGACTGCTCTTAGAAGCAGTGTGGAATTTAGAAAAGACTACACGTATGAAATATGCAAGGTTGAGCTTGGACACAAGAGTGGCTGAATGGTACTCTCCACCACAGCTGCAGAAGATACAGACATCCTCAAATGCTCCTCTGTCTCTCTGCAACTGCAAGATTTCAGGGCAGGGACTTTCCTTCCTGTTTACTCTATAAATAGAGCCATGCAAATCCGCGGATATCCGCTTTATATCCGTGGGTATCTGCATCCGTGGATGTAGATGCGGATATCCGCAGATCAATTTGCAGATGCAGATACTAATTTTGTATCCACATAGGGTGCTACCTTTAAAGCACCCTGCACACTTCTAGGCCACTGTAAAAATAATAAAATATTGATTCAACATACACTAAAATTGCAGCCTTCATAACATCATAAATACTAGAACTGGAAGGGACCTGGTGAGGTCACTGAGTCCAGTCCCCAGCCCTCACGAAAGGACCAATGAAGATTCTTTCAAACAAGTGGAGAGGACATGACTGGTATAGTCGTCCATACTGGAGAAGTGCAAGTTTGGATTCTTTCCTTTTCTAAATAAAAAAAAAAAAAGTAAAATCACAGAATCAGAGAACTGTCAGGCTGGAAGTGATTTTGAGAGGTCATCAAGTTCAGCCCCCGGCAATGAGACAGGGCCACGTAAACCTACACCATCCTTGACAGGTGTTTTGTATGGGATTTCACAACCTCCCTTGGAAGCCTATTCCAGAGCTAAACTACCTTTACAGTCAGAAAGTTTTCCCAATAACTAAGCTAAATCTCTCTTGCTACAGATTACTTCTTGCCTTGCTTTCTGAGATGGACATGGAAAACAAACAATCACAATCATCTTGATAGTAATCTGAATATATTTAAAAACGCATCAGGCTTATTTTCTTAGTACTATACATGCCCAATATAGTGCCATGGGACTTCACCCTCCTCTAGGAGTTCTCACAGATAATTGCTAAAAGTGCCATGACTGACACTAGTTCCTTCTGTAACCTAGGATGAATTTCCTCAGGTCCTGCTAACTTGAATACATCTAGCTTAACTAAATATTCTTTAACCCCGTATTACTCAAACTGTGGGTCACGAGCAACTTAGAGTGGGGTCGTGGTATCACAAAGTTTGAGAACCCCTGCTTTAACCTATTTCTTCCCCCTAGTTGTTGAGTATCTGGTCGCCATTAACCTTTTTAGTGAAGACTGAAGCAAAACAGGCATTAAACACTTCTTGATATCTTGATACCTTCTCTAAGCAGGAGTCCTACGCCTTCCTTCATCTGTCTCTTGCTCCTAACGTATCTGAAGACCCTCTTACTGCCTTTTATGTCCCTTGTTAGATCTAACTCACTTTGTGCCTTAGCCTTTCTGGTTTTGTCCTTGTGCTATTCTTTTTTACTCCTCTTCAATAATTTGTCCATGTTTCTACTTCTTGGTACAATTCCTTTTTGATTTTCAGGTGATAAAATAGATCCTCATAGAGCCATAATGGCCTCTCACTGTCCTGTCTACCTTTCCTTTGCATTGGGATAATTTACAGCTTTGTCTTTAATACTATCTTCCTGAGAAACTGCTAGCTCTCCTGAAATCCTTTCCCCCTTCTTCCCTTGGGATTTTACCTTTTTTTGAAATCCATTGTCCTTATTCTGCTGCTCTTGTTTCTTCCTTTCCTTAAAATCATGAAATCTAGCCAGTATCATCAAAACATCTAGGTATCAATTTTTTGTATCCTCTTAAAAGAATAAGAATCTGAAATATTGCCCCAATAGTCAGAGACATTGAAGCTGTTTTGGGTAAAGGTTCACTTCTGGGACCTCAAAATTCCTGCATCCCCACACAGAACTGGTCCAATAAAGAACGTTTGATTCTAAAACCATGTAATATAATCATCTTAAAATGCCAAAATCCAGCCTTGGGAGAGAGGTATGTTCAAAGAGACGTTTACATGCTGGAGACAAAAACAAAACAAAAACACACACCCACACCCCACCCAAAAAAACCCCCAGGTGAAAAGACTGCAAGCTCTTTTTAGCAGGGACTATCTTTTTGTTCTGTGTTTGTATAGCATCTAATACAAGAAGGTTTTGGTTCATTACCTCGGTTTCTAGAGGCTACAATAATTCATTCATTAATGAAAGGTATTTTTATACTTGACTCTGCTAGGCAAGGAATCACAGACCTGAAACTAGAATTCTGGCACAGAAATGAGGACAAATTTGTAAATACTGTACGTTTCACTTGGCCAAATTCCCAACTTAATAACAGTTGCAGAAAAACATTTTTCTTGAGATTCTTGATGTCATCAGCGATGGGAACTGATGCAACACATCTAAAATGCTTACTTCCAAACCAAGATTCTCAAAGCCAACTTCCAGTTTAATTAGAAATCGGGTGATATTCAAGACTTCTGGGTAACTGTTATGAGATTTTAACTATAGCAGTTTATCTAATAATTCCTGTAAAAGGAGTAAGAAGATCTCGTTCTAATATCCTATCAGCTGTGAAATAATGAACAGAGGCTATATTTAAACAATACTGGTGACAAATAGGAAACCAGAAAACATAACAGAGCTATTTCCCCACCACAACAGGTCAACAGTTCAGTTAGTCCTATATGGAACCTGTCTTTCCGTAGTGGTCATTATCAGACCACGTGTCAAAAATCCACACATACAGGAGACGTAGTTCAGTGGAGCTAAGCCTTGGTGCAGACACTGCTAGACTGAGGGAAGAATTCGCGCTAAAACTTCTCAAGCATGGATTTACTAAAGTGATGGAAAATCTTCCATTACTATAGCACCACAGCTGAACCATTGTAGAACTTTTAAGGCATGCCTACACTACCCGCCAGATCAACAAGCAATGATCGATCCAGCGAAGGTTGCTGTATTGCATCTAGTACAGAAGTGATAAATGGGCCACCGAATGCTCTCCTCTTGACTTTGGTACTTCGCCAGAATAAAAAGTGCTGGCAGAATCGACAGGTGAGCCTCTGTCATAGACTCACCATGGTGAAGACACAGCAGACCCAAGTATGTTGACTTCAGCTATGTTATTCATGTAGCTCAAGTTGCATAACTTAGATTGATGGCCCTCGGTAGTATGTAGACACATGCCAATACTCACACGGGGGAGTAGGGAGCAAGTTATAGCACTGCTCCTTGCTGGAACAGAGAACACTGAACTAGATGGAAAAACTGTCCCCACCGAGGAGAGGAAGAAGAGAGGGGTGTGAAAAAAAGGTACAAGAAGCCAAGTGGGAGGTATGCCCCATCCTCAAACATTTTTATGTGCACATTTCAGCTTGAAATTTCAACCTGAAACTCACTCACTCTTCTTCATCTTAAACACCCACCCACATTTTGTCTAGACGACAAGGATGGGTGACATAGTTACTGAACCACAGCCGTGACAATGTAACAATGTTACCGCTGTAGTGTAGGCATACAATGGCAAAGGCAGGGGTTCTTCTGGCACTGGAATAATTCCACTCCCTCAAGAATCAGTAGGTAGGTTGACAAAATACTTCCCTTAACTTACGTACATCTACTATCTACAATGGGGGTGGCAATGGGGGTGGGAGGGCGGAGAGGGGGAAGAGACAGGGCTTAAGAGCTGTGGTGTTCAAGGTGTAGATTTTTCACACCCTTGAGTGCTGTAGTTATGTCCTAAATTTTAAGTGTAGACCAATCACCCCGCACATACTGAAGGGAGGGTAAAAGCCACGCCCTCCTGGTTACTGGGTGGGAGTTGGGGAGGGAATATACAATATGCCATTCTGCATCATCATCTACCCTAATGTCCTGCTGGCAAAAGAGGAAAATTTTTGATTCTTCAAAACACAACTAAGAACCTCCTGCCCTGAGAAATATACCTTTCTATTCAGGGACTCGTACGTATTCATTGCTCACCATGGCAGTGATCAGCTGGCACGCACACTAGGGATGTTTAAAGTTTAATATGGTAACGGTGTAGCTGCTAAAAATCTTAGCAGTTACATAGATACATGCACTGCAGGCAGCTTAGCCGGATACTGCAGAGCCCACAGCAAAGCCTCCCTGGGAGCGGAGCCACCAGCCCCTGCTGGCCCAGCTTCCAGGATGAGGTGTTGCTGCCCTGCAGCAGGGAAGCCACCTCCCTGGGAGCTGGTTGAATTTAACCGATACCATTAACCGATAAGCATCAGCCTATTGGTTAAATGGTTAGTAGGTTAAATGCTAACATTCCTACCACACACACACACGAGATGTGGTTACCCCTCTCTTGGCAGACATGGCTACAAGTATTAATGGTCCAACGATTGCTTTAAGTTCCAGTTCCAGTTTTTGACTAGCACCCTAGAACAGAAATTCCACAGGATGATACGGCACTATGTGAAGCAGCACTTCCTTTTATTTGTTCTAAATTTACCAAGCAGTAATGTCATCCAGTGACCTCTTGTTCTCATATAATGGGACACACAAAAACAAGGGACTGATTCATTTTGAAGTAGGGAGGGGACTGCTTCCCCCGACAGTTTAAAAAAAATGAAATCAGAAGACAGGACAAACACACAGAATCCTGAGATTATAAATAACCTGGGTGTTTTTTTTGGCCTACTCTGGGATTGGCAGAACTCTGAACAGCCATGCCCTGAAGTGGATCAAAGGTTTATCATGATGTGAATTATCACATAAGCTAAACCAGCTTACTCTTCCTAAAAAGAAATGCCAAATATGGATGCCTTTGCTTATTAGACTCTGAGTGAGATGGAGCTTTCTGGCATCTGAACAGGGGTGCCAACAGCCATGCCAGGTCACTGGGCAAGGTTTGGTCCCTAAAAATGGAAACTGAATGCCTAGATTCATCTCCCTTAGCTAGCATTAGAGAACAGTCTATAATAGAGATGTTTAATATCTGTTAGTCGAGTAACCTCAAGAATTTTTATTGATTAGTCGATTATTCTATAGTCCCCTAGGGCAGAGCCAGCAGTGAGTGCACTCCGGCCTCACTCCAGAGGAGCCCCCTGCCACTCATGATCCCATCTACATGCTTTGTTAGTCTTTAAGTTGCTACTAGACTATTTGTTGTTTTTAAAGTTTTTCCTAGTCTCTAATGACTCTGCTGGTGCATAAGGCAATTGCATCTTAGGGCCCAAGGCACTGTGGCATCAGAGTTAATCAGTAGTGGCAAGGAATGTGCCATTCATTCTCTCCATTCTGGAGAGTCATCAGAGGGATGGAATGACAGAAAAGGTTTAAGGATAGAATGGTAGAGAAACTCTGATTCACTTCAGGCAGGACTCTAGGTTACAAATACTCCGGAGCACGCCATCACAGCGTCTGTGGAAACCCCAATAAGCGTGCTGGTTGTTGGAATCGTGGCAGTTTGGACAACTTCCCCCGTGCAATCAAGAAGATTCAGATTCTCCAGTGAGTATCTGCAGTCACTTCCAGCTGAAGGATCTCAGTCCCATCACAGAAGACCTGTTCTTCAGGCCACCCTATCTGAAATCATTGACTGGAGGCAACGTCAACGGGCATTTCTATTCCTGAGTTTTAAAATCAGCAGCAGCAAATCTCAGAACCTGGGTCTACTGACTTGGGCTAGTGCGATGGCACTAAAAAAGCCATGCAGCATGTGGGCTCGGGCTGGAGCTGTGAGCCTGTACCGCAAGTATCCCTGAGGCTACTTGCAGTACAGGCTAACATTACCTAACACTTACCAAGGCTCAGCATCATCTCCCGCATCTTTTCACCAAGAAGTCCATCCTCCAACCAGGTGTGTCATCTCCCTTCTGACTGAAAGTACCAGTTAAGTCTCTATGATGCTGCTCTGTCCAAAGTTATCATCAGTTTAACTCTGCTGACTTTTCAAGTCAGCCCAGCTAGCAAGCGATGGAGCCAAGTGAGGAAAATTTCACGTCACATTTAAAAAAAACAGACTGGACTCTCCTGGATGTCCTTTCCTGGTAAACAGCTGGGACCATTCAGATTAGAAAGGTAACCCAACAGATTCCCTGCCCTGGATCAAAATGTAAAAAAGAAATCCTGCTACACTTCAACCTTTGTGTGTTTTCTTACACTGAGCCACTTTCTTTCTTCCTCCCAGCAGTGAGAGTGAAACCTTCATTCTCTCACCTTGCTTCCTGCTCTCACCTTGCTTCCATCAAAGGCGTCCTTATCCAATGACTTACTCATTCAGGTTCTTCCCCAATATTTCCTAGCTGCCCAGAATCTTCTCAGAGCTGAAGCGGCAGCTTTGGCTCAACACAATATGACTGTGCTTTATCAGACTGCCTCTCGTGAGCTCAAGTGACCACAAGAGACAGAAAAAAAAGTTAATGCTCTGGCCCAATCACAGAGCAGGCTGGAGAAAGACACAAAAGGAATGATAGATGAACTTGAAATGATTCTGCTAAATATAGCTGTCCTGGTGCGATATACTGCTAACATAGCCAAGAGTGGGCGTATGACAGGACCTGATAATTCTGGCTGCTTCCTTTTGCTCGCTTCCTGTTCAAGCACACAGCCGTGCACACAAATTTGTGAACCTTTAATCCCCCAAGAGCTCCTGACATATTCAAAACAGCCAGTGGCTTCACACTCAAAAAGACAGCAGAATTCCTTATGGCTTAGAGGACCAAGAATCAGCAGCCAGAAAAAAATTTAAAAAGTGAAGAGGTGAGCATGGAAGCTTTGCTGATGCAGGACAAGATCTCCCTTTGACTGGCCCAGTTCAGGAGACAGCTAGTGTCTTTGCTCTGTATAGTGAGCCAGGCTCCTCAGTCTGACATTCAGCAGAGGGATGTGGACAGGGTACTATTACAGTGAAGCAGCGACAGTTGCAAAGTGAATAGTGACATACCTAAAACAGCTAGCCTATGTTTACTGGCAAGACTTAGCTCAAAAGAACTAACATATTCCAAGCATGCCACGGCTAAAGCTCACAATGCACAATATTGATGGGACTGACTGTCAAGAGTTCCTGGTATATGATTCTCTGCTTGACATGTTGCCGAGCCAAGGTATAAAGCGGTTAAAACAACTCCTGCTCCTTCAATGAATACGTTCATTCATGGAGCAGGCACTGAAAACAGGAGCAGAAGCTTCAGACTTGGATTAGCAATTTACACTTCAGATCAGGAGCGTGTCACAGCCCTCGTAACAGCCAAAGGCTGCTGTGTTTGGGTACTACAAAACTGGACCTGTGCACTTTTAAAGTTTCCCTTGGTCTGAGTAAGTACCCTACACAGTCTGCCTCTTTGGCCTCTCTGGAACACTCCACAAGTTCAAACTACATCATTCCTTCACAGAAATGGGCCCTAAACCTATACCCTTCCCTACAATATTCCAATAGCAACACAGCACAAGACAGCTACAGATCCAGGTAAAACAACACAACATCTATACACTCTCCCCTGACTCAGTTTTCTTATCCCTCAAGCACTCTTTGGGACACAGTCACATTATTTAGCACAGTGTTTCCCTCAAACTTTTTTTTTTTTTATAAAGTACCCCTTTTTCAAAAACAAACAAAAAAAATTATAAGTACCCCAGTAACTACAGTTTTCAGACAAACAAAATTTGTTTCTACCATTGCAACACATTTGTTTAAACAACTTAATCGTAGCCAGGCGGGCAATGAAATTTTTGGGTGTAAAAAGTACAAAAATAATAGAGCGCTGCAAAACTTAAAACAAACATTCAGTTTTCTCCAAATTTCAGTTGTGTTGACATACCCCCCCAGACTCCTCTCAAGTACCCCTAAGGGTACTCTTACCACTGGTTGAGAAACACTGAGCCAGCATATCCAGTGTTTGATATTCGCAGCTTCTCCTTTGAATCATGCAGTGTGTGCAAATCTCTGTTCTCTCTCCCTGCAGTAGCCAGCTTCCTTCTTTCTTGGCGGGTCCCACAGTTAAAAAAGGATTCCTGTGCTACACAAGCATGCTCTTTTTGTTCCTCTCTTTCAGCCTCTGTGGTTTTTAACAGCTAGCACTAACACCAAGTTCCTTGGTTTCCTCTTTCTTGGGAAAATCCTCTGCTTCACACCCCAGCTCCCTGCAAAAAATCTGGAGATACCTGTTTTTACCTAGAGCGCAGCCATCCTATTGTCCTAACGTGCTCCCATGTGCAAAGGAGCTACTCTTGTCTCTAGTCTGGAACATGCCACTACTCCTGATGGCACAGGGCTGATGCTACATTCAGCGAGCTATTCAATGATAAAGCAATTTCATAAAAAACGGCCGGAAGTCATAAGCTGTATATAGATAACTCCCCCACACTGTCAACGTCTCTCATTAACACCAATTACACAACTCAATTTGGAGGCTGAGATCACAATTTGACAGGCCCCAGCCCCCCAGGGAGGTTGCAGGGGGAGGGGGCTGGAGTACCAATGCCAAGCCTTTGGGGTCAGATCCAGACAAGCCTGGGGCTACATCCAGCCCCCGGGCCTTAGGTTCCCCACCCCTGGCTAAGCTTATCGAGTAGTCAACTGCGGTATCATCTACGCATTTCCTCCCCTCCACTGCCTCTATGAGAGGCCACTGGGGGAGAGGCAGTAGCCAGTGCTCGGGGTAGCCGGCTTCAAAGCTGGTTCCCCCCCAGCACTGGCTCCGTGGTGCCACCTGCCCCCACCCCTGCTGCCTCTATCAAAGTCAGCAGCGGGGATAGGGAGGCTGCTCTGGCAGCAGCCCCAGCTGACCCTATCCACCGTGAACAGAAACTATTTCAGCACCAGACCCTGTTCGTGGCAGGCACCAGGAGCTGCAGGACTCAGCGCAAGCTGGGACTGAGCAGTCCCAGCTCACACTGGTCTGGGCTGCTGTGACTCTGCATTTTAAATATAGTAGGAGCCCGGCGACTCTTACTACATTTAAAATGCTGAGCTGGAGCTTCCGGAGCCAGCACGAGTCGGGACTGCAGAGCGGTCCTTATTGACTAATCGATTAGTCAGATAACCACAATTTAACATCCCTAATGCACACTTCATATAGCTCTGCCAATGAACCCAAATCTGCATGACCCAGTGCCATGCTTCCAGAGAGTTCTATGAATTCGAGTTTTATGAAACACTATGTTTGTGAATATTCCCAAATAGGATTCACAGCCTAATTCTGCCATCTCTCTCCCTTCAACTTACTGAACATTCTTCATCCCAGACACAACTCATCAATTTCCTAGAGAAACGTAGTTAATTTTATAGTGAAAACAGCTTCGCCCACCAATCTAATAGTTTCCACCTCCGTGAACTACCTTTCATTTTCCTTAGATAAAAGACAAGTTAATATTTTAAAGCATCTGCCAAAACCTAAGCAATAAGATTTTTTGAGAGCTGCACTCCCTAGAGATCTGAATCCTAAACTGCAGCACTCTTGGTACTTTGACCATGGATTTCTACACCGCTCTTAGACTTAACTCTGAATGAGCAGATTTCAGACTAGACCAGTCTTTAGAGAGAAAATATACCACATGGTACTACACTTCTTAGGACTAGAATCAATTAGCTAGATGTGTTTCTCTTATGATATATACCAGATATGTTAGGCCTACATGCAAAAAATGCACTAACCCCCGAGCACTGCCACAAGCAATGTTTGTTGGTACAGCTTGTCCCCAGATAAAGTTTAATTTTTGTTTATTCTACATCTTGATGTCTCATCTTCTTCCCTGATGCTGGAATGGGAAAGCTGACAAGACAGAGCATTCTCTGGGAAAATGACCATCTCTTACCAGGGGTCACATTCCTATATGTCTCTGGACGCTCTGCTCCTAAACGAGAGGCATTCCTCTTCATGGCTGTCAGCAGAATGAGCACAGACAAGAATAAGAGTCCGGGACTCGTATAATCAGAAAGGAAGTGTGGCAAAAGGTTGGCATGACCGGTCAGCGGGTATAAAACTTAGTTCATATGGTGAAAGTCTCTACCTACCCACTTATTCTATGTAGCACTGGAAAAAGACCTTTCTTCCTTCTGTACTTCCAGAGGACAAAGTCCTCCCAGAAAAAATGTTCCCAAATGGAACTACACAATTCTGAAATAAAGGTGCCGTTGGAAAAGTTAATGACATGTCAGAGAAAGCTTCCAAGTCATTCACCTAGGAGCAAATAATCATGAAGAGAAAAGAAAATTAATAATCCCCATTGCTCTAGGTCCTGTCTTGGTAGTGTAATACCTGTCACGGCTAGCAGCTAATGAAGTCTACAACTGAACAAAAGGGAAAAGACCTGGTGCTGACAGCTTACTGTTAGCAATAGCTCCCACAGCCTCCACTTAAGTAGTGTTGAAAACAGGTTAGCTGCTAGTACAAAAGGAAGCACACTACACTGTTTTCAGCATTATTTACTGAAAACATGACAAACCGAGTGGCTTACCACACTTGGCATCATGGTGTTCAGGATGGTGCTCTTCTGCCTCAAATAGCTGTTAAATCATCTTAAATGTCAACAGAAGGGGGAACAAGAGGTGACCCTTTGCTGATAACTCTGTCAGCAACCAGCCCTTTTCTTGGCTGTAGACAAGGCTTCAAGAGAGTGCATCTGCACAAGAAGCCGCTTTCTTCTACTGCAATTCCAGTTCAATATTACATATTCAATTACGAATTACGTTCTGAAAGGAGTTCTTGTGTCCTGAAAAAATCTTCTTGCTTTTTCTCTGCTCTTCAGGGATAGGCAGAGGGAGGAGTTGGCACACACACTCAGGAAGGTAGATTAAACACAGGATATAATGTACTAAGGTTACCAAAGAGCAAACAAAGTAGAAAACAAAAGCTGCTAGTGTTCAGGCACAAGGGCAGGAACAGGTGCTAATTACATAATTACACACCAATCAACCTCCTTGTAAGGGAATGGAATCCCTTTCCAAACAAATATTCTCCAAGCTCTCTCCTTCACTTCACAACTCCCTGTCTATCGTGCTAGAAATCTGTAGTCACATTTTACCTTTTCCATACAGCATCTTCATCCGTTTGAGAAGCACCTGCCATGTTTTTGGGTGCTCTTGTAATCTGAAGAATAATAATAATAAGGATAACTACTCTCTGCAGTGCAACTTCTTATAGGGACCCTTCAGCTCTATCTTCATTTTCTGAGGCAATGCCACACAAGACTCCCTCAGATGGCTTCCCGCTAATTCTGCATGTCCCATACGAACAGACTAACAACCAGTTTCAGCAAGACCAGATTAAAAATCCTGGAATGTGAGACAGGAAAAGGATTTCTAAATTATTCTTTTCACAGGCTAGCATTGAGTCAGAAAGGTCTGTTTACCAAGGGCTGTCTCCAGCAGAAAAAAGTAACTGCTGAGGATTGGTATGCAAATAACTTAAGCAACAGAGTGTTTAGAAACTAGAGCAAATATAACAGGAACTGGGGACAGGCCTGCACTGAATGAGGGGGAAAAGCAGTGATATGCTTGTTAGTGAAAATGAAGACAGCAGTTCCTGTCTGCAGCCATATTTTCCATTCTTACAGAGAAGAAACTCTGAAAGCAACCAATATTATTATAGATAATAAAACACATCAGCTGACTATGTACAAGCTTTTAAATTGTGTACACATGCAGGAGTGGGAAAGACAACAATCCACCCAGAAGCCTGGTTACTCAAAGGCACTGTGATCTTGTCCTGTTTATAGAAGATATTTTGACATGGAGAAGATGGGGGGAAATCTCTCCCTCTGTTCATGGGACTACACAGCTGGTCCCTTTCCAACACCCACCCTCCCAGAGGTCAATACCTCCCTGACACGCACTATCTGTCGACAGAGTGGTGGGGTCAGAGGCAATCTTCCCACCCACTAAATATGGTGGCTTCCTGAAGCATGTGACTGTGTTTATTACAGGGAATGCACTGGAGTGTGGAAACTCTCCTCCCCTGCTTGGTGCCTTCATCCCCACTACCCTGAAGACCAGCACACTCCCTGAAGCATAATGCCCTGAGCTTGTCTGTGTGCTGAAGAGACTCCCCTCCCACATACAAGAAGGCTGGTTATTTCCAGAAGCATATTATCATGGCCCTGTCTGAGTAGGGAGGGACTAAAGTAGGATCTGACATCTTGAGTCTGGGGAAGTGGCAGACCACATGAAATTCTCTGCTCTCTCCTAACCTACTCACATCAGACCCCAGTCTCAAGGGCCGAGTCTGACTTCCTGCAAAGAGCTTGCAGCAGAAGTTCCTATATTCCTTTTCCTGATTAAAAACAAGTAACATGTTCTTTCTCGATGCTTACACTTCAAACCAGCACAAGTGATCTTTGATTCTGGTGCCTCTTGACCCAGCAAGGGAAAGATCCCAGATGTCAGCAGACTACCAGCCTGATAGCTAGCTGCAACAGTTCTGAGTAATCAGCCCTTCCTTTGAGAGCAAGCTTCTTCAGTGAAAACATTAACACCAGCTACTCTTCAGGGGCAGGTCAGTGCAATAGAAACATTCACTTTTGGGGGAAACATCTATTTCCATCCCACTTCACCAGGAGGGTGCTCTCTCTGACTTGCCTGATGAAGTTAGAGTGAAGTAGCAAGAAGATGGTAATCAGAGGCAAATGTGGCACTCTACAACACTTCAGAGAGGAGTGGCTGGAGAATGAAAATATCCTAGGTTTCCTCCCCCCACAAGAGATGACATTCTCTCATTCATGAGTGCAAGCAACTCCATACACCTCTTCCCTAAATCAACAGCAACTCGTATTGTGCCCTGTGACAGTAGTTCAGAAGATGTCTCACTTACAAAACAGGATGCATTTCCAACTGCACCACAGCCAGCAGCTTACTTCTGCATACCCATTCCAGACCTATATCATTTTTGCATCTGCCTCTGCCCAGAAAAGCATCATTCACTTTCAAAGCCAGAGAGCCTGAAGTACACTTACTCCAAAGAATCTGAACTCCTGGGGGTCTGCTGTCCGGAAGCAGGTGCTGTCTTTGTGCTGGACTGAGCATCGACACCCAATTCAGTCTTCTGGTCTTAAAGCTGAAGACCCACAGTCAATCCTTTTCTAAACAAGAAGGTCCTGACCATGTCTCCTCCAGCTCAGAACAAAGAAGATTGATTCTTTGACATAAAATTAATAGGATTATTCCTTGTTGCAGCCACACTCTTGGAGCTCTGTTGTACTCTCCAGCTGATTAGCTGTCTGCTTAAGGAGGAGCTGGACAGATTTGCTTCTGCTGGCAGTGAAGCCGGGAGGCAGGCGCTGAGTGGAATAATATGCTGTTTCCTGTCTGTGCCAGAGCTCAGAGGTACAGCCCAAGAGAGAGGGGTGGAGAGGGGTTTATGGAGGCGTACAGGAGTTCAAGCTCCACCTCTTCAACAAAGCAGACTTTGACAGCAGAGAAGGGATCAAGAGTAGGGCGACTGGCAGCCCGGCTGTGTATGTGCATCAGCTGCAAACAGCAGCTTTCAGGGCAGTATCAATATAAGGAGACCAAACTACACACTGCCTGCTACAGCTGACATCTGGGAACTTTCTCCTGCACAAGCTCTAAGCTCTGAGTAAACTGAGATGATGAATTCATGCTGAAATCTGCAGAAAGGTCAATAGAAGCAGAAGTTGGGTGAAAGTCCAGACAGTCCCCAGAGAAGAATGTCTGCTAGAAACAACTGGAAAACCAGTTCCAGAGCTGCTGGCTGGAAGCGACACAGGATTTGTGTCTGGAAAGATCCAACTGCCCTTCTAGTCCATCCCCTGTTATGGCAGGTACATTTTACTCCTCAGGAAATACATAACAAATATTTTTATTTCAGCCTGGGCTCTCCTTTAAAAATCATGGGTTAGCTGCTCCCAGCACAACACAGCTGAATCTGGGATCAAAGTGCTTCCAAATAGGAGTTAGAATGCCTATCTCCAGTTCAAACTTGGGAGAAGTACATTAAAGAAATCTAAATAAGTTGAGTACATAATCAAAATCACAAGTACAGGTATCTAGTCCGGCACTCTCATGACCTGACTGGTGGAGAACCAGAGAATCTGTCAAACCATGGGAGGTCTTGCAGCATTACCAACACTTCCACTGCTTACTGGGCTCTTAGAAGACATGTAAGGGTAAATTAGAGCTAAATAACAGCACAAAACACTGACAGCCAAGACTGGGGGCTGTAAATAAACTTGATGGGACTGCAGGAAACTTGGCTACAGGACATGGAGTAACTAAAACCATGCCGGATCACAGATGTTGCCAGACCAGAGTGTGGTGGACTAGAGAGGTTTAACCTGTAAGTCCTTTCCTTGCTCTAAATCCTTGTATTTTTCCCTTGTAGCTACCTCTATTCAGCAAAGAAATCAGCTGTCAGATATTACCAATCTCTTACAAAAAGACTTATCAGTACCTTGATGTTACAATTTTATTCCTTTATTTATGCAACAGATGACCCTTTTGGCCCTGCACTGCTGCTTAGCACTGAGATCCTACCTGCATCGTGTTTCTAATTATCATCCCTGCCTCAGCTAATCCCAACCCATTCACACAAGCCATTCTCTGTTCTTGTTGCCTCTCCCCAAATGTATCACCTTAACATTCTCAGCATTTAAAAACACCTTCCCTTCTTCTGCCCATTTCCCTGATTTATAGGCATTACCTTTTCTTTGGACTAAAACCAAATCAAGCCACTCTCCTGACAAAGTGGAACTAAGATAATGTTGTGCTAGTTATCTTATGGTTTGTCATTTAGTTTGCAGTGACCCGGGATGTAAATCTACACCAGATGAGCCTGCCACGGACTAATTGTCCTTGTGAATCCTGCTACAGTGCATTAATTCACGTTGCTCTAGATCTAAGTAAACTGTAAGATCAAAGCAAACATGTCAGCAGGGTCCACACAGGCAGTCTGTGGCAAGCTAGTATGGGGTAGTTTCACATCCCAGTTTGCTGTAAATTAAATGTTGGTGTAGACAAAGCCCTAGCCTTTAGGTACTCATCCTGGCTGCCTGATCTCTCTTGATCCTGAGGCTTCTCTTCACATTAGGTATTTATAAGCTCCTTCCACTTTCTTTCTTGCTTCCTTGCTCCTTACTTTGTCTCCCTTCTTACCAGTGTTCTGTTCCTTCTTTCCTCACAATCTCTTCCCCGCCTTTTCCTCCTACTCCTACCTCTCATAAAATCTCCTCCCTGCCTGCCATCTCCTTCATTAGCACTCAGGCATCCTTCTATTAAAGTATTGTTCAGGCAGCTCTCACGCAGCGGATCCACTTTTTAGTCCTTGAACTGTACTGCTCTTTGTAAGACAGGAGGACAGAGTAGGGTGCTGAGCTCTGGCCAGCTTGGAGACCAGATATAAAGAAACAGGTTGTCCTGCCAAAATCCAGGAAGATGGCAAACTTTTTAGTATTAAAGAGTAGGTGGCATGGTCAGTGGATTTAGGAGCAGAGGCAATTCTAACTGGGAGATGGACCCACCTCCTGAACTTAAGCCAACTTTTAGTCTGAACTTGAAGCGCGGTATTTGCCCATTAAGTAGACAGCTGTTTGGACACTGGAGCATCTTTTCTCAGAGAAGGGTTAGGTTTTGCCATGTCAGAAATCAAACTTTCTATTCAACAAAGTGAGAGCAGTGAAGACAAACTGAACCTCTGAAATGCAAAGGACAACTGCCTTTGTTAGATAGCACTAGATGATGGCTATCGCAGATTTAAACCAACACTTATTACTAACCCTCTCTGCATTGAAAAACCGGGAAAAAGTTCTCTCTTTTCACACACTTTTAAAATGGACCAAAGATCTGCATCTGGGAGGGGAAGCAAGCTGGGAAGCTGCAGAAGGGAAATCAGAGAGCTGGAGAAAATTGTAGGGCTCTGAGGAATCCAAAGCAATGACTGCAGTCATGTAGCAGACCAAACAGTACAAAAACTACCCAACCTTTTGATTAGCATAGTAGTTTTTATAGCTCAGGGTGGACCACAGTCAAACACACAGTATGAACCTCGATAGATGGAAGAGACAGAAAGTCACAGAGGCCACATTATTCTCCCACCTGAGCAGCCATGATACATGAGCCAGAGAGACTGAGCACCATTTGCTGTTTCCTGAGAACAAAGCTAATTCTCCTCAGTCCCTAGGAAAGGCAGGGGAGAAGCATGACCTGGCAGGGATTCCTCTTTCATGGCTGTGCTCAGATGCAGGAAGTTGCGTAAGCTACTCGATGATTCTCCTGCCTCCCCCAATACATTCATTGCCCCGACAGAGGAGAGCGATTCCCATTACCACAACCAGTACAGTAACATTGACAGCACTTCTACAGCATCTGATGAAGTGGGTCTTTGCCCACAAAAGCTTATGCTCCAATAAATCTCTTAGTCTATAAGGTGTCACAGGACTCCTCGTTACTTCTACAATGTTTGCATTACCTGAGCTCTATTGTAAATAATCCTCAGAGTTTTTACCTGTAAAATTATTATGATTTATAGATGGAGAAGCTGGGGCAGGCATTGGTTCTTCTCATGGCCACAGGGAAAATACATTTCAGTAATGGGATTAGAACTCAAGGGTTCCTGATTCTTTGTCCTATGAAGGAATCACTGGACCCCAGAGAGTAGCATGAGTACTCACTCTCAGACTCAGCAAGGCTCTCTCAGCCTCTGAGTACCAGACTGGAAGACGCCTTCTGTGAGAAAATGCTGGAATGCTGGAGTTTAATCAGATTCTAGGGTTTATGCCACAGCCACTTTGCCCAGATCCAGCTGATCAAAGGGTTACAACTGGGGATGAGGCTAATATCTATTGCCAGGATCTTGACATACACAGACATACGCAGAACTAGCCCCAAATCTGCAACCTTACCTTAACTACCTCTTATCTTCCTCTACTTCCACTATATACATCAGTATACAGCTCTTTGTAAATCCTGTAAGAGCCCTTTTAGTTCCTCCTCTCCCTAACTACAATTTGTAATTTGGCTAGGACACATATACAGACCTCTGCATTCATTTAATCTGACCTCCAGCAAAGTACACAACACAGACGTTCACCCGTAATTCCTGCTGCAGAGGGAATTACGCTGTCCTGCTAAATAAATGCTCAGTATTAGAAAGGCTTAATAAACCTTAATGTAACAAGAATGTTAAATCTATGCCTTTAAAGAAACAATCAGCCAAAATATTTCATGTATGGATGAGGATGATTTACAATTGCTGTGGGGAACATGAATCTGTATTTCTTGACTTTTCTGCATAAAACCCTAGCCATACTGTTGCACTCATCATACATTTGCATTAAACAGGAACATTCAGTTTTGTGTATCGTACCGTACAAACCACTGAAACCCTCAGCAGGTAATAATGGAATCTCTCTGCCAAAAACCAAACCATGTACCACCTTCCAGCTGCCTTTTCAACAGTGGCTGAACAGCAATGTTAACTTCTCTAGTGAAGGGACCAGGAATGGAGGGGAGAGGTTTCCAAACTGGGCAGAATCTTCAAATTCAGAAAGTGAGGAGAAGGGGAAGGAATGGAGGGAGCATGGAAGTAGTCTGATAAATCCTACCGTGAAGCTGTTGTTGACATTCTTAGTGCTGGATTCTGCCACACTGGCATCTGTCAGATCAACCTCATCGAAAATTATCGACTGAGGGGAAAAAAATCAGAACAGTGAATTAGGTGTGTAAGAAACATCCTTAATGGGATTCCTATATAGATTTCATCCCATGCCTGCCTGCAGGGATTTATGCTGAAAGGGAGTGAGTGGGAGGGGCAGTATGTAACAGGACTCACCAGAATTGTTCCGTTAATGCCCCCGACCCCCTTCTCAGTAAATACTCAGGGATCAGAGGCATAGCTACATTTTGAACTGTAAATTCAGTTCTTATAAAAGGAGCAAGATTAACAGTCTTTCCGAGCAACCATGCTCAGTCAAGATATTGACAAATTTAGAGTCAAGATGGTTGAGGTTACATCTTTTATTGGACCAACTTCTGTCGCAGAGACCCAAGTTTTCGAGCTTACACAGAGCTTTTCTTTGGGTCACTGGTATGGCATATTCTAGGCTTCCCAGGTCTTCCCTTTATCCACATTTTCTCCCTCCTACTTCAGTTCCTACTGGGTTTGAGCTCGGTCCCAACTATGGGGGATGGAGATGAATGTCTGATGCATAGCATCACTGCCTGATCCCCATGAACCCACTGTATTTTAAACATAAAGGAACAAGATATCAAGCTGTACACTGATTAAATGAAGCCTTTTGTTGTGACAAAGCCTACAGACAGACACCTCGAGGGCCACTGTCTCTCCTGGATCAAGGACTCACTATTCACAAACTCCTCCATCATCCCAGCAGCCCTTTCCTCAGGCTCAGATGCACACTCAGCACCTCACCTTTGCAGTTTTTGCATAGTACAGCGTTCGTCCTCGCAGTTTGAAATATCGCCTCTTCCAGCGCTGGAATGAGCTGGTCTGTTTCATTAGCATCCCCTCTTTTATGACAGTCTAGAAGCCAAGAAAATACGGGATGAAATTTTATGTACATAGAACTTTTTAACACTTTCCCTTACACATCACAAAAGGACCACTCAGATTTATAGCAATATTCTTAGCACCCTCTACTGGAAACACTTAACAAATTATCAACATTTTGTACCATGACAGAAAATGTAGCAGACTGGAGAAGCATTCCAGCTCTGACACGATGATGTTGTGATTTCACAAGGACACAAATTCCATGTCTGTTCAAGTGATCTTCTCCAGGTGTAACTGTGAAGCACAATGTGTAACAGTCACACTTGCTAATGCCACACTCTAGCCATGTCCAATTGGAACTCTATGATCTTAGAGTGACCATGAACACACACACTGGGTAACACCAGACCTGTCCATTCCTGCCATGTGAGGCCATGAGCATTTAACTAGCACAGGAGGTAATCTGCCAGCATACAAGGGTGAAGAGAGAAGCAAGAGTAAGGCAGGAAAAGTCTCCAGCTTCAGCATTTGGCACTTTTCAGATATTCTTGGCACTGCCTCAGTGCTCTCTGGCTGGCTGCCATTTCCCAGGGCTGAAGTGCCAAAACTGTCTACGCACATTGCTCTGGGTTTTTTAAATTGCTCCATAGCTAGAATGACACACATGCATAGCCACACTCTATACACTCATTCACATACTATGCATATGAAGCTACACAGATATATTTAATCCACATTCATTTAATCTTACATCAACAAATACATCTGTTACTCCAGTGGAAGGCAGACTGTGGATAGCAAGAGCTAAATTAGAATAACCTACGGGTTCTATCTTTAAAATAGAAAAAAAAAGGGGGGGGGGGGAAATCAGCATTAAGATTTCAACTTTCTCTGACTGGCTATTCCACTCAGCAATAGCCAGTGGAAACCATAGCCTCCAGTAGCTCAAATCGGTCAGTGACAAAGTCCTATTGCATAACACCCAATTAAGAGACAAAGACCAAAGGTTTAGGTAATCCTGTAGGACAGGTTATTCTCTAACTTCAGGCTAGGAAAAAGACACACATTTGGATATCTATGAAACATCGCCTCTAAAGAGAGTCAGGACAATGAACAGAGTGTCAATTAAGACACAAACCTTACCCTCATTGCATAGTCAGTAACAAGCTACCACACAGCTTAGGGATGTAATAGTATAGTCGATTAACTGATTAACTGATAAGCAAAAGCTTAGAGGTTAATGCTATAGACAACACACATTTCCTCCCCCACCAGTAAATTTTTTAGCAGTCTGGGCAGCAGTCTGGCTCAGTCCTGGCTCACACTGGGTCTGAGACCTACCCCTGCTGCAGCTCTGCATTTAAAGTGTATTAAGGAGCCAGGAGGGCAGGTAACCTGGTTCAGTTCCGGCTCGTACCAGGAGCTCAGATCCTCCCCCAGACAGGGGCTGCTGCCACCCTGCCCTGCTGCCTCTGAAACAGAGTAAGCAGCACCAGGTGACTGGCAGCCAGTCTGCAAATGGAGCTGTTTTTAAAAACTGGCTCCCCTCATGGACCAGCTCCTGCCTGGCACCCCACACTGCTGTCTCTGATACAGAGGCAGCAGCACTGAGTGACAGGGGGCTCCCCAGGAATGGGGCACAATGGCTGCCAGCCCACCCCCCAGGGACTATAGAATAGTTTAGTAACTGATAAGAATTTATGAGGTTAATCGATGATTCAATTAACGGATATTTAACATCCCTAACACAGCTGTGAAATCCCTCCAAGAGCTGGGGGAAAATACACTTGAATTGTTCCAAAGTGTAAAAAATGCTTTTTTACAAACCCTTACAAGGGCAACAGAGGTGCTTTTTAATGTGCTTAATCCGCTGTGTAAAATTGTAATGTGGGCCCTTGCTTTCTGAAAGAGCTGCAGATTTTAATATGGTCTGCAAACTGGCCTTTGTCAAACTCAAACCTACATTTCCAAAAAATGATAAAGAGCGATAATGTGCCAGGTGGCAGTAGGGAATATAATAATGTAGCCGTTTAAACGATTAGCTAACGAGCATCAGTTAATCAGTTCCCGTGATGGTTATACTCTTTGCTGGCATGCGCCAGCTCCCGGCTGCAGACCTTGGTCCCAGGGAGCTGGCTGCTGCCCTGCACTATAGGTTTTGATAGAGAGCCTGCAGCACAGGGTGGCAGCTGGCTCCCTGGAAGTGGGGCTGGCTGCTGGCTCCAAGCATATGCTGGCTCCCAACTGCTGGCCCTACTCCTGGGGAGCCGGCTGCACCGCAGGTTCTGCAGTATAATCCTTATGTTGTACAGTCCGCAGCGCTTTAACCACTAGGATTTGTACGGGTTACATGGTTACTTTTTAAACCATTTTTTACATCCCTAAGTGGCAGCACACTGCTCTTAATACTCAGTAAAAACTTGGTGGGACAGGAGTCCTTATGTCTGGCCCAGCCACTATGCTCCCAGGACTGCCCGAGTGCCGCTGCTCCTCATCAGCTCAGTATGCTGCAGAGAAGTTCAGAAACAAGACTGCAGGGCTGGCCCAAAGGCGGAGCTAAGCTAAAATGGGGAGAATAGCACAGCCCTGCCTCACAGGGGCATTACGAGGCTAAATACATTAAACAGGGTAGGTTGCTCAGATCCTGGGGGCCCTATAAATACCTGAGATGGACAGACAAGGGGGCAGCATCTGACAGACTTTGATAAAAGTCCTCGCAGGGTGGGTCATAGGGAGGTGACAGGATGATGCAAACATGGAAAGATGATGGGAGGGGAGAGATTGTTGGGATTCTGACAGGAACAAGGAAGCAAGAATTAACTGCTTCCATTCCTTGGATAGGGGGTGGGGACATGTGGAGAAAAAAAACACACACACAAAAACCAAGAGATACTAAACAATGTCAGGCTCCAAATTTGGTGTCTGGGAGAGAATGAGACAAAGCATCTAAAGGAACCATGGAAGCAAATCCCATAGATTCCAGTGTCAGAACTCAAGCAGGAGGCCTGCTTAACGGATGCCAATAGATAGCCAAATGTAGCAAGAGGGCCATTTCAAGGTCCTCTTCCTGCACTCCTTGTTCTAAGACATCTGCTTTGGGAGAGGTCAGAAACAGACCCTTCCCAGGCTTAGTTAGCAGCTTCTGGGCTGGCTTGAACCCTTCCCCAGCCCGCAATCAAAGCACAAGCTTGTTTGTAACAGAACGCCATCTCTGCTTTTTCTCATAATCCCCGTTTTGTTCCGCTCACTCCTTCTACCTTTTGTACTGCTGGTCACATCCCGTTCCCAACCTGATCAGGGTGCTCCCACACCTTCACAGGTGTCACTCACCTCTGCAAGAGACGTGAACTCCTCCATCTCCTCCTTTAAATCAAGCTCTTTTTAAAAAAAGAAAAAATACTCTACAGAGTGGTCACCTCACCCCTCCTTAAGAAGCAGTTTATGTCACTCTAGTTTCTAACTACAGAAAACCTCAGCGCTACGTAACTCAGACATGAAAGGCCAGTGAGAACCCCACACGATTCTTGCTCTCTCACACATACGGTGCGGGAGAGAATGAGCCTCTGGTTTAGCGCTGCCCATCTCTGCATGAGAGCTGCTGTTCTATTTATAGGCAAACAGACAGCTCAGTGAAAAGTTTGGTGGGTTTGGGCGGAAAGGGCTGGTGATAAGATCAAGATGACTTTATAAAACTTTTCAGACTGCTGCTTTTTTTGTACTGTTTTCATTTTACAGTCCCTCTCCCCTGAGAGCGGAATGCCCGTAAATAAAGTTTGCTGGAGAGAGTGCCACACCCTGTCAGCAAGATGAAGTTTAATGAAGTTGAACTAACACCTGGTCTATACTAGAGAGTTAGGTCAAAGTCAGGCTTATGTTGACCTAATTGTATCAGTGCCTACCCTACAGCCTTGCTCCCACCGATGTAAGAACCCTACTACACTCCCATAACGTCACTTCCATAAGAGGCTAAGGTTTATGCTGGTGTAGACAGGGTGATGCGGTGTCTGTGCAGATGCTGCATTCCTGCTGTTGGCTATTATTCCCGTCAGTTGCACAACTCAGGGCTGGAGCTGACAAGAAAGGCTGGCAGGCTCTCCATTCTGGACCCCGCATCTGATTCACAGCTTGAGCTGTCAGCCTGGGGAGAGTGCGGGGCTCCAGCTAGAACCCAGCTGCCCCCTTCTGGGCTCCTTGCTCTGATCCAGACTCCTGGCTTCCTCCTCTGAGCCAAGCTGCCACTTAGGCTCCCTGCTCCTGGAGTCTGTGTGGCTGCCAGGCTACCCGTGAGGAACAGGGAGCCAACCAGGCACCTCTCAGGGAGCTCCATGTGGAGCTGACAGCCTGGGCTCTCAGACCCCCACACGCCTGTTAAAGTCCGTGGAAGTGCTCCTGGTGAGGATGCACACCACTGACAGTATGGTTGAAATGAAAAACTGCAATAATTACTGCAGTGGCTTTAAACAGATCTAAAATATAGGCTGGCTTAAGTTTGTAGTGTAGACAGGCCGTCAGAAGTTGGGGCAATTATTTCTTATTTATTTCTTGTTTATTTCCACAAACATACTAGAACCTTTTATAACTTGTTATCCAAGGATCTACATTGACCAGACTATTTGCTATGTAGTCTGTAATTGTTGTACATTGTGGGGGATCCTATGGTGACCCGCTGATGTGCTGAAGCAAATGCAATTTTATTACTTGTATCCTCTCAAGAATAGCTACATGGGTCATAAGATTATTTGGGTTCTGTTTTCCCTCCAGCTGTAAGATCTGGCTCTCTGACATTTTGTGGCAGGATTCCACAGGCTGCTTATAAAGTGCGAAGGGCAGAATATTCCCTTATATTTGCTGTTAATTTTATCAAGTAAGTCCTGGTTATCTTATTTGGAGGCAATGTAAAAATGTTCCTGCAACAGAATGACAATTTGAAATAATGATATGCATAGCAGATATCCTCACATACCATGTAATAGGATGTGATTAGACAGCTAAAATACCCCACAGCCAAATAAGTACTACCAACACTTGGACTTTCCTGCATATTCCATGTGGTTGTTTTTAGAATGTAAGAGCTTTGGAACATGGGCTGTCTTTATTTTTATGTATTGTACAACTTTAATTATGCTAAACAAGTATGTAAATAATAAACAACAACACTAATAAAAAGATGATGAGAACTGAAGTCCCATGAAGAAGCATTCTTTGATCTCTTGGCAATACTAGGGAAATTCACTAAAAAGTTCTCACCAGTTCAGTTTTAGCAACAGGGATGGTATTTTTTCATAGAATTCCTAGCATACACATGGTCTATGAAGAGAGAACTTCCCTTGCTTTAACTGTGTTTCCAGGAAGCTTGACTTCTTTATAACTGAAAATAAGAGTCATGGTTCAGCTAATCATTACGATAATGACTTCGCACTGCATGCGTCAGATACTTCATCTAGAAAATGCTGTCAGATTACTACTATCCGGCTACCTCTGCCAGTTTCCCTCTCCAATGGTTTTATTGCTGTTGTCACTAGGACTGGATTGTATCTAGGTAAGAGTTTTGAAGAAGCATTAACATGAGATGGCTGAGCTGATAAATATGAAATCTATCATTAAAATCAGATAATATATCACAGAACTAAAGCCTACCCCTTGTTGTAACTGTCTTAAGACGGTCATAGCAATCACTGACAAGTGAGCCTTAACTATTTGGTAAATTAAACAAACACAACCACCAACACAGAAATTTAGTGCAGTGCAACAGGCTCGGCCTGGCATGGCTTGATGGTTCTGCTCAGTGTTTTGTGATCTCTATTGTCCTGCAGGCATGCACTCCTCCCCTTACAAAGCTCTGGGAAGTATCTGACAGCTGAGTGAACTGTTCCTTTGGAATCATAGACTACTAGGACTGGAAGGGACCTCGAGAGGTCATCGAGTCCAGTCCCCTGCCCTCATGGCAGGACCAAATACTGTCTAGACCCGTGGTCACCAACCAGTAGATCGCGATTTACCAGTAGCTCTCAGGGGCCCTAAAAGTAGCTCTTGAGCCCTCTCTGAACTGCATGCCTGTGCAGTACATTTACATTAG
>JANRFK010004149.1:166072669-166084107 GCA_030068395.1 Apalone spinifera
CCTCCAGATTAGTCGCAACCCCTCCCAGCTTGGTATCATCTGCAAACTTAACAAAGAGAAAATCATTGCAATGTTCCTGTTCTGCCCTGGTGTTCATAGTACAGGGCAGACAGACTGCTGCTGCGGGAAAGGGGGACAGATTATTGTGCTGCTTTGACATTGCTTAGCACAAAGCAGCGGAGGATAATGTGGTAGAACTCGGAGGGAAACCCAAGCCATGCAGAGATCAGCTTGCCTTCCCACATCACTGCTCACACTGTCAATGAAGTTGCTTCCAATGTGGACATGATCTGTCAACAGAGGGAACAATTGTGAACACCCTCTGGCAATTTTTGTTTTGACGACTTTTGGGTGTAGATATAAGTGTTGTCAACAAAACTTGGTAGTGCAGACATATCCAAAGAGGGCATGTCTCCACTAAAAAGTTAAATGATGTCACCATGCAGCCACCATAGTTGTAACTAAATGGCTTTGCATGTCCCTACCACGCTTCTTGTGTCAGAGGTGAGTGTCCTCACTAGCAGCCAGTGGCAGCCCGTGGCTATATGGGGATTTGGCCGCTGCTTAGGGCACCGCCACCTGGGGCGCCCGATGATGTCGTCACGGAGCGCCCGCCGATGACATCAGTCCATTGACAGCCCTGCAGGTGGGGGTGCCGATCGCACATTCTGCCTGGGGAGCCAGCTGCTGCAACCAGCCTCAGGCCGCTCCTGAAAGCAGCACTTGCACTGATGTAGAGAGCTGAGCACTATGGATAGCTATCCCACTGTTCAAGTCATCAACATATGGCCCAGGGTGTTCTGGGCAGGATTTCCAATGCCTCATGGGGGAAAACAAGTGACGCAGAGGTGACTGGGAACATGGTTCAATGTGCAATGCTGCAGGTTTATCCATGTTATAACTTCCTTGGCCTTCCAGAATGCTTCACATCTCTTTTCAAAAGGCTCACAAACCTGTGTGTCTGCCACCTACGTGAGCATGGATCCTGCGCAGCTCTGCGCTAATGCAATGAGTGTTGCGAGCAGCTGATCCTGTAGTATTTGCAAAGCTTCCAGAGGAGCCGCAGGGAACATGGTGATTCCTTAGAGGTTAGCTTGCTTAGGACACAGAAACAATTCGAAATGGTTGGCAAGCCTGGAGCAGATGCAGATGGCGGAACACTGATTCTGGGCCCAAGAAAAAAGAACTGACTGATGGGATCACAAGTAATGGGATGACGAGCAGTGGCTGCAGAACTTTTGAATACGCAAGGCCACATTCATAGACATTTGTGGAGAGCTCACCTCAGTCCTCTGGTGCAGACACACCAAAATGAGAGCTGCATTGACAAGGGAGAAGCAAGTGGCAATTGCTGAGTGGAACTTGCTTCACCACATTGCTACTGATCAGTTAGGGATCCATTTGGAGTTGGCAAATCCACTGTGAGGATTGCTATGATATGAGAGTGCAGGGCCATTAATCACATCCTGCTATGCAGGACTGTCTCTCGTAGGAATAGTGGATGGCTTTTCAGCAACAGGATTCCTGAACTGCAGTGTAGTGATAGATGATATGTATATCCCTATTTTAGCACCCAATCACCTTGCCAAGAGCACATCAATCGGACTGCTTTTCTGTAGTATTGCAAGTGCTGTTTTACCAGCATTAACATGGGAAAGATTCATGACACACATCTTTAAGAACAAAAGCCTGTTTAGAAAGCTGCAAGTAGGGACCTTCTTTCCAGACCAGAGAATTACCACTGGAAATGCTGAACCGCCAGAGGTGCTCCTGGGAGACCCAGCCAATCCTTTACTTCCATGGCTCATGAAGCCATACACCCACGACCTCAACAGTAGCAGAAAGTTTTTCAACTCCAGACTCAGCAGACACAGAATAAGAGTTGAATGCGCCTTCGGCTGTTTGGAAGGCTGGTGGCATTGTCCATTTATGAGATTAGATCTCAGAGAAAAAAATATCCCAACAGTCATAGCTGCTTGCTGTGTGCTTCATAACTGTAAAGCAAATGGGGGAGGGGGAAGAGTTTCCTCTGGTGTGGAGGGCAGATGTGAAATGATGGTTGGCCGATTTTCTGCAGCCAGGTACCAGAGCTATAAGAGGAGCTCAACTGAGAGCTATACTGTTCAGGGAGGCTTTGAAAGACCATATTGATACGCCACAATAATGTGTGTTTCTGTAGTATGCTGTGCCTGGCACTGTTACACCTTTTTTTTTTTTTTTTTTGCACCTCAGCATGAACCTTGTAATTAGTGCTGTGTGTAGTAGCAAAATAACATTGCAAATGCACCTATTGCTATTATCTGTGAATATTAGTTCACAAAATATGCAGGCTGAGGCTGACACTAAAGATGAATTCAGTTTCCATAAACAAACTTTTATTCCAAACCCATGAAAACAGATGTTTATAAATAAAGGGGAAAGAACCATTGAAGGAGAAACAAGTCATTTTGCAAACATGTACACCATCGAGTCTCTCATGGGTCAGCGTGTATGCAGCTGGGACTGTCTGTACTATCCCCTGGGGTGGAGTGGTAGGGATAGTGTTGCGGCTCCAGACACCACGTGGAATGAGGGGTAGGGGAAGTATGGAGGTCTCAGAATGCAGAGGGTCTATAGACTGCAGAGGAAAGCAAAGTCTGTTGAATATGAAGGTCAACAGGAGTCTCCAGCGTGTGTGTTTGTTGCTTGAGAAGTGCTAGCATCACTTGCTGTCCACCTTTTTCCTTTTTGTGGCTTTTCTTCTCTACGCTCTATCCCCATCCATTCGATCTGCAAGGGTGATCCTCCAAGACGTGTTTATAAGCTGAAACAGCAGAGGCTTGCAGAATCTCTTGGAAAATTTCACCCTATGTCCTCTTCCTTCTCCTCCTTATCTGGCTGAGTGGCTCAGCAGGTCTGTTGTGGATTCAGAGACCCTCAGGGCCAGATTTCCAGTTGTAAAAGATACAGTGCACAGAGGTTCTATTGTGAGTTTATTCACAAGTTAAATGGAAACTTGAGATACTGAACTCACTCCTCTTTATCCACACAAGTTGCAAGCCCTACATTCTCAGTTCTCCTTGGGATTCATTGAGCATGGTGGCAGTCCCAGTCATGATGAGAAAGCAAGATGAGATGATAATGGGGTGGGGGTTGCTCCCAGGAATAAGTAACTGGGATATGGCAACTGAACTGAATACTGACACCATCTCCCACAGGAATGGAGATTTCAGCTGATATTTCACTTTTGAGGGCAATGGAGGCTGAAAGGCAACAGCTTCTGCATGTGTCTGGCTGCAGACGGAATCCATATGCTGCTAGCCTATGTGCTACAACAGTGCCTGCTGAAGTAATTGCTAAGTGGAGTAGGAAAGAGTCCTGCTCCAGCAAAGGGAAAAAAGGCAGCCCTTCCCAGAAACCTTCGGCAGAGGATTGCAGATTACTTCCAGGAAAGTGTCCTTTAGATCTCTATGGAGGGTTCATGGTGCATCCCAGTGCATGTAAACTATTACGCAGGGCCCTCCACCTCCTACCTGAACAGGGAAAGAGAAGTGGATAGCAACTCTACTTCTCGTTATTTCACAACCTCTCCTAGCATGATTAAAAAATGAATAAACCAACAGATGTGTCCCTGCAATATCTAAGCAAACTACATACTTACCAGAGGTTTCTTCCCATACATCATTCTCATCTGGGCTGGACTGCTGGGACTGGCTCAACTGCTCTCGAGTCAAACTGGTCCTGGCTCACTGCTCCACTGGATCCCCCCACAACCTCCTGTCCCCCGTACTCCTCCGCCTGCAACACCTTGCCTCACTGTTCACTCCAAAGGCCTGTGTTTCTGACTCCTCTGAAGAATGCACAGGGTTTTGGGAGTGCCATGGAGGGGTGTAGAATGAGGATGGCATGCAGCTCTCTGAAAAAGCAATATGTCTGTGGCTCTGCACCAGAGCAACTGATAACTTCCCTTGTCTTCTGGCATGCTTGCCACAGTGCCTTGGCTTTCATGTGACACTGCTGAGAGTCCCTCTAGTAGCTCTTCTGCCCCTCATCCCCTGAACACTCTGATCATAGATATCTATGTTTTTATGGCTGGATCAGAGTGGTGCCTGCATGCCCTCTTCTCCACAGACCCAGGAGATCCACCACTTCCTGTATACTCAAGACAGGAGCAAGTCTACAGAGTGAGGATGGCATGAGCAACTGGGTAGCTGCTAGGTGAGCTCTCCACAGCCAGCAAACAGGAAATGGTATTTCAAAAATTCCATTTAGAGAGGAAGCGTTAACCTGTATTCCTGGCCACTGGGCAGCAGAGTTCAAAATGGTGACCAGAGCAG
This sequence comes from Apalone spinifera, assembly GCA_030068395.1. Lineage (NCBI taxonomy): Eukaryota > Metazoa > Chordata > Testudines > Trionychidae > Apalone > Apalone spinifera. The sequence goes on from JANRFK010004149.1 coordinate 166,076,986, forward strand.
GACACTGTAGGTTACCTCCTGGATCAGGCCTTAGACTAACCACAGAGATTAATGAAAAGATCAAAAACACACAGAAAATCAACAGGCCCGCAATTAAACTAACCCAAACGCAACATCCTTCCACCAACGAATGGTCATGCCTTTTAAACCAATTCCAGGAAGCTTCTGGGGAGGAACAAACTAATCAAAAAACAGTATCAACAATGAAGCACAGGGTATGCAGAAAAATATCATTGAAGAGCCATGATTTAGCATTACAAGGAGAGCACATGGAATGTGTCTATCTGAGGCTAAATGATGAAAATCTACACGAAAGCTGTACTGCTAATACAAGTAGATTAGCTCTTGAAAGGCAAAGAATACAATTTGGAATTCCTCCATGTCTATGAAAGTGATAATGGATTTATGCAAACTCATTATAACAAAAGGAATCCATAGAGAGAAAAGAGGACAAGAGGAGAATCACAGGAATCTAAAGTCACATTGTACTTTGGAGTAGTGGGTCAGCCAGTCTCACAACAAAAGTCAAATCTTTCACTGTGGGAGAGGTTTTCTCCAGGCCTTTGTTCTTACCTTAGTGTGAACAGTAATTATTTAAAACAAAAGTATGTTACAGGATTATATATAATCTGAAAAACCCATCTCAGGCTACGTGAAATCCTCTAGCAACTGTGCGGAAAGCTCATCAAGACTTCCCAATGTGCTTTCTGAGAAACAAGACTGGTCCATCAATCCCCAGCTCTTCTTCATTTCTCTACTCTGTACACCTCAGAGAGATCTGAGTAGAGCGTTAGCACCCTGGTTGATGAAAGCGAAACAGAGCTTTTACCACCTGTCACACAAGCAAACTTCAAAGTGACCAGGAGCACCTGCTATAGCTACTGAAGCTGTGTGTTCTAATGACAAGGGGATTGTAGAAATCTGCACATCCTAATCTTGGAGTAACTGTGAAGAGCAAAATTTCTTCTTTTAACTAAAGCAGGTCTTCAATTATAATTAGGGTTGTAAAATCCCATTTAATTGGTTAACTGGTTAAATTTGAAGTTTAATCAAACACTCCAGCTGCCAGTGTTCCAGCTGCTGCAGACAGGGACAGCTCTGGACACTTGGGCTGCTGTGGACAGGGGCTGCTCCAGATACCCAAAGCAGCCTCTGTCCATGGCAAGCCCCCCAGGGCTAGAGCATCCCACAGCAGGGAGGGATCTGCTCCAGCCCCTACCGGTTAACTGGAACCGGTAAGTGTCACCCCCCCTTCAGAGTACGGCTTACTGGTTAACTGCTTAATCTTTCACATCTCTAGTTAGAATGTGTCTGCTGTATTGATAAGGGTCAAAGTGCTTTAAATCCTCTTGCTTACCTGTTAAATGTTATTGGAATTTAACAAAGGTTTTTAAACATCTTAATTCTCGTTGGATCCAAGATAGCCTTTTTTCAACACAACATTCCCCAGCCAGGTAGTGTGGTTCTAAATGATGATGTATTGAAGAGGTTAAGCACTCTTAAATCAGGCAGGACGAGATTAATAGTGAGGAAATGTTGCATCTGTATTGGCAAAGAAATACATACCAACATATCCGTCACTCAGTTCCCTCATCAGACCAGCCCTGCCAGAGAGCGTTCAGCAATGCCCTTAAAGAGATGAATTCTCTGGTCACCACAACCTGACACAGGATGAGTTACTGGCTTAACAACTCCTGGTAGCACTATTGCTTAAATCCTTTTAGGCCTAGACTACGAGCATCTTTCCAAAACACATTTATCAGAGGGCAGATGTAGATGCAGTTCAGATCGATCCAGAAGTTACAGCAAAGCTGAACGATAAGAGCTCAAATCCATGCAGAGACATGTCTAAAACGAAAGATAGTGTCTTAAATGTAACCTGAACATTAGCATATAGAAGAGAGATTTAAAAAGGGTCCTAATCCCTTAATCTGAGTTATGTAGACTCGGATCAAACATGAGATATATTGTATTTTTGAGCATATTATACTATACACGTAGCATGCTAATATATGCCTTATGTTATCAGGCTGCGAGAACTCCATTACATCTACAACACAGCAACAAAATGCATTCTCTCATGAAAACTTCAGCTCTGGAAAATGACCATCAAAGCATTGAAGAACCTCTAATACTAACACACAGCTGCATTGCTTCTATTATAATGCAACCCAGCAACATTACCATAGTTTTCCTACAACACCAAATCTGGACAGCTCTCACTAAAATATGATTGCATTACTAGGGCTCAAAAAAATGTACTCCTCAGGAGTGAGTCAAATTATTGCACAAGAAAGCGTTTTTTCCACCAGGCCTGCCTGTCACTCCTCTCACTCTGCCTGCTTTTAAAATGAGTAGTGCATTGATCACAGGAACATTCCATGCTTCCTCTGATGTAACCATATCAAAGCTGTGCAACAGCACTCCGTGCTATTACAGGAATAATGAACACCCAAGGGGAATGCACATCCGGGAACAGAGCGAGGGTTCTTAACCTCAAACTCATAACCATCCAGCCCTTCCCCTTCTGCTAAATGAGAGAGGAGTGGGCGGGGCAGTCTTGGCCAAATGGGAAGGAAGGATCAGTAGGCAAAAGTCCTGGTATGGTGACGTGTCATGGTATGGAAAAAGTTGAGAACTACTCCTATAGAGGAAAGACAAAAAAGAGTTGTATCCTAAAGAGGGAGTGAGACTGGAGAGAGTCTGTTTGTCTAAGAACTCCTCCTAAATGGTAAAAGCTTCCTCTTATCATAACTTAAAAAGCAATGTAAGGATTTGGCTATGCAGGAAAATGGGATGTGCCTGGAACAGGATTGCTTCTTATAAAACCAAACAGAAAAGAGACAGAATCACCAAATCAAGTACAGTCCTCAAAATTAGCATCACTGAGTGAATGCTGAAAGAGCTCAGGGAGGGCAGGTATTCAGGGTGTGCACTGTGGTAGCTCTGTGCTGGGGCATTGGGAAGATTTGCCTTACCCCACCCTCTGGTCATGGCAGCTCCATGCTGGAGCTGTGGAAGGGTGTGCGCATCCCTTCACCCCTAGCTGTGTGTCTGTTCCATACCGGGGCCAGAAGAGGGGGCGCCTCCCGCCCCAGCCATGGCACCAAACCTGGATCTGCCCCAGAGGTGCCACTGTTGTGTACTTTGCATTGATTTTCTCTGCCAGCGCAGACCTAGCCTTAGAAGTAGCAGCAGACAATGTTTATGCTGCTTCTGCTACTTTTAAGCCTTGTGCACTAGGATTATTTTATTTCTTACCGGTACTACTAAAGTTTCCTGTGAAGCAATGTTAGCAATAGAGATCACTAGCATAGACAAGGCTTCTGCTTCTAGACCCAGCTGCAGGAGGAACAGGCAGCACTGATTCTCTCACCAACTTCCTACGCTTGGACTCTTAGGGATAGCTTTCTCTCACGGCTTCTAGCTAGTATGTGTCTTTTAGGTCTGGCATTTGAGACTAAAAATCTCAACCAATACCCACATTTAATTAGCCGACACCACTTGCCCCAGTGTTACTAAGGGTACATATTTCAGTCAAGAGCACTTAATCATACAGGTTTAGAAATAATTGAAATGAAGTTTATACATCTGTAAGTCAGAAGCCCTTTAGTCTGAAGTTGTTCCACTCCTCTGGAGAGTAGAAATGGGAAAACGATCTTGCAGATGGCAGCAGTACAGCAAACAAATCAAAATGTATCTCATAAATATTTGACATTTACTGTAATGAACAAGTAAATCTAGAGGAATTGACTGGCAGGCCTAGCTATAAAAGCTTCACACTTGCAGCATTAAGGGTAAAGAGTCCCCCTACTGGCAGCAACATAATAAACTCTACAGATGATTGAGCTGTACAATCAACTGTAGCTTTGAGGCAACTGCAGTTAAAGGTGCGGTTAGAAGAGACATACATCCTCAGGGTGCACTGAATGTACTCATCTGTTTTGTGAAACATGTTGAACTCCTGAACCTTATGGTAACCTGCCCTACATTATTCAATACCTAAAAATACCCAGTGGAAAATGAAGTCGATCTTTGTAAAAAGAAGCAGCTTCTTATCTCCAGGCTGCCTGAATTTTTTATAAATCTAGCTACAACTGTGGCTCCCCATAAACCAGTCTTCTTTGGCTCTTCTCCCCATTCCTTGGGAAATCCTGATGCAGCATGTAGAAGTGAAGTGAGTGAAGAAGAATGATAAATAAAATGAGAAAGAGCAGTAGAATGAAGCAATCCTGAATGCTGTAATTTTCCTGGTTGCTTGGAGAACTAGATATTGTATATCTGCAGAAGACTGTTAGATGCTTAAAATAAGGGAGGCTTAACGGCTATAGACAATTTCTGTTTATAATCCTTGTTCCTAACATGTTTACGTTCACATAGCACAAGTAGCTGATTTAGGCTTTTTCCAGCTACACTGACGTAGGAAATGATGTAAAACATGGCAAGTGATTAAGTGGGGATGTAGGCAAGAGTTCAGTTTTATATGAACTGCCACAAATCCAAGGCATCTATAACCCAAGTATCCCAAGCGCCCTGCAGTTAGGAAGGGGAAGGTTCCCATTTCGGAGTTGTAAAAGGCTTTGTCCTTGTTTTTATTACTAGCCACAATTAGTATGACCACATTTCCTTATTCTGAATATGGGATACCTGGTAAAATTACTCATATTCAAGCAAGTTCAATAGCAATCAGAACTATGTAGTATAAGCGTTCAAACTAACATCAAGTTGACTGAGCTCCTGTTAAAATACTGCATAGTACCTTCTTATAATTTAAGGTTTGAAGACTTGCACAGAGAAGAGTGACACTCACACATTCCCATACACTTCTCTCACGTGTGTGTGTCCCCAAACAACCTTCCCTGGTGCTCCCCACCCTCCATGCCTGGCTGGACCCCCAGGAAAGACCTGCCTCTCCCAGTACCAGGTGTGTCTTCCCAAAGCATTAGGCTGGGAGGGGGAGTACAAAGGGTCATAGTCCCCTCCCCAGATTTCTTCCAAGGTTCACATTGGAAAGTGGCCAGCAGTAGCCTTTCAGCACTGTGTGAAAGGGAAAGGATGGGAGCTGCTTTTCTCTGTGGAGGGTAGAGAAGGGATGACCTAACCTGTGTCTTTGCAGAGATCATCTCTTCTCTCCCCTGTGTCCACTCACTCTCTCTCTCTCTCCCCTCCCCGCATGGCTGGAAGCAGCTTGTCCCTTCTTGCCCTCACAATGTTGATAGGTATCTAACACCTCCAGGCAGCTGCTGGTCACCAACATAACCCCACTGCCTCCTGCCCACCAGGTACAGCACAGGCACTCTGCAAGGCCAGTGATGGCTAGAGATGGCTCAGCAGGGAGGGCGCTTAGGGGACAGAGCAGCTTCGCACTCCCCAGGGGAGGACCAAGGGTGGCCGGTGGGAGGAAGGTGAATAGCCCCTGTCCAGAGGTCTGCTGTAGAGTCTGCAGGTTTGGGGTGGAAATAGGCTAGAAATTGCTTTTCCCCCGCCCACTCCAGAGTAAGCTGAGGGGCAAAGAGAGACTTCCCCATGCTAGCATTGCGTGGGGCTTTGGCATATGCAGAGCTTGGCTCCCCCTAGCCGGAGGGTCTTGGGTTTTCCCAAAGCACTGGCCTAGCCAGAGGCAGTGGAGAAAGGAAGGAGTCTGCCAGCCAGGCTGTTGGTGGGCTCAACATGCTGAGCTCATGTTGACCAAGGGCTAGTTCTCCGCACAGCGTTGGGAGATGGACGTGCCCCACTGGGGGGATATGGAAGAGCAGTGGGCTAGAGGGGGGTGAAGGAGCAGAAAAGGGAGAGAATAGTAAGGAGGAGCATGTAAAGGCCCAATGGGTGTGTTGCAGAGGCAATCTGTAATCAACTACCATCTGCCCACACTCCCTAGCCACTGCAGCTTGCAGCGCACAGCCAGTGCCAGCCAGAAATGGGAGGGTGGGTGGTGCCCTGATGGCCAAGATCCCACATGCAACGGGGCTGTGCTGACGGACTAGCAGGGGGAGCGGCCTGGCTCTGCCTGCTGCATCTTCACTCCACCATCAGCCTTGCACACCCACCTCCGTTGTCAGTCACTGGACCCCCCAACTTACTGCTGTTGGGCAGGCAGCTGACCAGCAGCAGGACCCACCAGTATTGATAGGAGTGGGAGGGAGGGAGAAGACAAAATACAGAACAATTCACACATTTTTAAGAAAGTCGGGATATATACAGGCATGCTTAAATACGGGGCTGTCCCTTTAAAAACAGAAGTCTGGTCACCCTAGCCACAATGCAGAGATACTAAAGCCATATTTACTAGTGTGACTGTTGCAGTCTTCCTCCTATTCACAGTGGATTCCAGCCACAGGCGATACTAAGAGAACACAGGGTTCATCGGTCTTGTGTTGGAAAGATTTCTAACATCCAGAAAGTACTTGATCTTTCAAACAGACTGACTAACATGTGTTGGCAGAACCTGGCTGGGATCTGCTCAGAATGCTCCGGGTTTTGCTGTTTGACAGACTTCCTTCTGTATTGCCGCAGTTAAAGAGCCATCTCCTCCACACTGGGAGAAGCACCACTGGTCTCAATGGTTTTAAATCAAGTAACACGGGGTCCCCAACACCAGACTCCAATGTAAGTGCTGAAATGGATTAAATCTCTCTCACAAATTACTATCCTTCATTAGTTTCACTGGAAAAGGAGGGGATCATCATTCTGACCAGTGCAATGATCATGAGCAGAATGATGAGAATGCTCACATGTTGAGAAGAGGACAACAATGTCACGGATCGAACCATCACCAGAATTGGGAGTACATGAAGATCATTTATGAGATATCTGACAAGTTACACCTTCTCTCCAGCCCCATGAAAAAAACCCTGCATCACAAACAAGCCTCCAACATCCCAGTCAGCACTATGCTGGCCCTCTGGAGATAACAGCTGGGATGAAAGGATGTCTGACATGTTATTTCTTCGCAGCAAAACAATACGTAAAAATGCAAGGAACATAGAGCACTTCACAAAGGGAATACAGATTTGTCTAAGAGTTGAAACACAAGGATTAGCACTCCCCTAGGGACTGTTCTTTCCCTGACCCATGTCTTCTACCTTGGGGTGGCACCACAGTAGGGGTGCAATGTAAGTATTG